>JARYGA010008892.1:0-26735 GCA_030545235.1 Helianthus tuberosus | reverse complement strand
GCCAAGGGGCTTAATGTGAGTTCTCATTAATTACAGAAATGCCACCTTGCCTTTTCCTACATATTACAATATAAAGTCTAAATTTCTTCTCGTTTGGCTACGAACTCGATTGACGGAGGCGATAGACATTACTGCACTAACAGGATGCTGTGCTCTTGCTTATGTGGAATCAAGTAGGAGAGAGTCTAAAAACAAACAAACAATTTATTTGAATCTGAGTCGTCGGAACATTTGATCTGTCTTTGAGAAAACAATGTCTGTAATAACTGCTTTTATTTGATATATTATGGTATGGGACATAATGATAAATATCCGGTAATTTTAGTTGTTATGGATTTCTCTTGGACAATCTGTTTCGCTCAGTGCCGCGCCCCGATGTTTCCTTCATCGGTTGGGGTGTGACAGATTGATATCAAAGCCATAAATATAGGGAATTAGGAAAGACTCGACCTAGTCCGGGTCGATGTCTTAGAACGACCTAGTCTATTGTTTAAGTACCAACAGACCGACTTGTGCATGCCAAGTAGGGGTTTTGTACGAGCCTACTCGCTATTTCTCGCTCAAACTCGCTGTACACTACACACTTGCGCGAACATCGCATACTACAGTTCCGCGCAAGATCAACCTTTCCTAAGGTTGATTACCCACACACAAACGAATGATCTGGTTAAGATTAGGTGTGAAAACCGCAAACTCTCGACCAGATTACTCGTTCGAATTGCTATTTTTACTATAAACAGGAGAAATTGCGCTGAATCAGGAGTGAAATCCATACTTTGACGCATACCTCCTTATCTATCCTGTGAATTTATCACACAAGCAGGAACATAGTCGCTAAGTTAGGGGTGAAACCCAAACGTTGATGAATCGTTCTACTCTCTAATGTGGTTTTACAAAACTCTCACCAACGTCTCGACGGACTCCAATGACTTGGGTCACACTGTAACCATGGTTGTAAAACAAGGTCTCCAAGGCCGAGTACCCCCCGAGTAGTCGCTACAAGGTAGACTGCCGAGGCGACTTTCTTCAACTCCGACTAATTACTCGGAATCGATCAAATGCGGTCAACATTGGCCAAAATTGGATTTAGTAGGTCAACTCGGGCCGAGTTTGACTTAAAATAAAATAAAACATAATTTCTATGCCTATCATATTAAAGAACGAATATCAATTTCACGTATTTTGTTATAAATATTAGTAAATTTATGTTATTTGACATATATTTAATTTCCGAAAATTAATTTATATAGAATTTGGCATCTCTGAGTACTCCCCGTGTACTCTCCGCCTAGACCGAGTACTCTCAACTCCCCGGTCAACCGACTAGGGAGCACCTAACGACTTTTACAACCATGACTGTAACTAGAAGGATGCGTGCCGATTGCTCAAATCGAAGCGAAAGCACAGTTCCGAAGGCCAAAGTGTGCACTTACAAGTCCTTGTGAATAGTCGAATCACTTTGGGTAGTCAATGTCTACACACCCAAGACAATCTATCCTCGATTTTATGTGTTTCGATTCTGGAACCCGTAGCAGCTAACTCTGTGATTTATCGATTTTATGTGGATTTTATGTGTTTTATGTGGTTACATGTTTCAATTGTGGTGTTTTACACACTTTTCGCTACTCGCTTTGATCAACACACATCACTCGCACTGCAAATCTATCTCAACATGCTAACAAATCGCTGGTCAATATTCGCAATCGCTACTCGATACTCGCAATCGCTATACTTAGTCGCTATACGTGCTTGGAAGGATAGGTGAATACGTGCAACATATAGAATGGTTTCCGTGTTCTGACTGCCTTATGTGCTTCTGTGCCTTATGTGTTTACGTGCTTCTGTGCCCTACGTGTTTATGTGATTATGTGCTTTTGTGAATTTATGAATGGATGTGTTCCTGAGCTTTATGGTGAATCGCTAGACTATACTAGGAATAATCGAATAGCATTTTGAATCCTATGGCGCTGTCTGTTGCAGACAATGTCGTCATTTAGATCGTTTCACTCGCGCTCAGCTCGCCGCAATCATGATGACAAACGCATCGCCGCCCTCGTTTCTAAACAAATGGCGAAGGTTATCCCCCAGATTGTTAGTGAGTTGAATGAAAACGCTAGCAAATCTTCTGAAGAATCCAGGACTGATGCCCCTAAAGCTGCTTTCAGCTTCAAGCAGTTCAAAGCCTGCGGGCCGAAAGAGTTTACCGGCGAAGATGGTCCTACGGCCATGTTCCAATGGTTTGATTCTATCGAAGTCACCCTGCGCCAGAGTGGCTGTCCTGACAATCTCCGTACTCTGAACGCAACTGGCGTCTTCCAGTCTCGCGCTTTAGACTGGTGGACGGCCGAGAGAAACAAACGCGGAAATGATGCAGCTTACGGGCTGACATGGGATGAGTTAAAGGACGTGATGATGCAAGAGTTCTGCCCTCCCCATGAATGTCAAAAGCTGGAGGACGAATTCTGGCATATTAAGCAGAAAGACGGAGACAACGCTGGTTTGACTGCTCGCTTCAAACAGTTGAGCATTATCTGTCCTAGCCAAGTTACCACGCCTGAAATCACCATCAAGAAGTATATCCGCGCTTTTCCGGATTGCGTGGCTGATTTCGTCCAAGCTGCAAAGACGACGAAAATTTAGGAAACTTTTCTACTCGCTGCTGTGATCAACGACAAGCGAATCAAGTTTGGTTTCTGGGATAAAGCTCCCAAGAATCTGCAACAAGCTACCACTGCTTCAACCGCTGAACCCGCCGCCGCTCCTCAATCATCCAAGCTCTCGAGACGCAAGAGAAAGAACAATAGCAGTTCCAGCAACAAGAACTGTGCGATCACTGCAGCTCCGCTCTAAACAGTACCTGCACCACAGCAACCTCAACACCGCCAATTAGCGGCACCGGTCACCAACGCACCGCCGGCAAAGCGTGCGTATATTGGTCCTCACCCGGTTTGTCCTACTTGTACTACTTGTACCTATCACCACCGAGTGGGAATCGCTTGCAGATACTGTGCGCATTGCAACATGTACGGCCACTTCACCGCCAACTACCGTACAGGTCCACGTCAAACCCCAGCTCCAACACAAGGTCAAGATCCTGCTCAACAAGCTCTACTTACTGCTCCTCAAGGCCATCAAGCTGCTCATGCACCCGCAATCCATGCTAGTGCTTGCTATGCGTGTGGTGATCCCAACCACTTCGCTAACATGTACCGGAACCGAGTGGTCAAGCAAGAGCCACAACAGCAGCAGCCTCAGCAACAACAGCAACAACCAGTAGCCCGCGGAAGTGCATTCAACATTAACGCCCGCCAGGCTCAAGCCGATAACAATGTGGTCAATGGTATGTTCCTTGTGAATGGTATATATGCTACGTGTTTATTTGATACAGGAGCAGATAACTGTTTTGTATCGTTTGAATTCGAAAAGCTTCTCAATCGTAAGCGCGCTCATCTCCCCTCGACATTCGTTATTGAAGTTACCACCGGAAGAACCGTCCCTGTCAATTATGTTCTTCGTGATTGTACTCTCGAACTCAATAATCACATATTCCCTATCGACCTTATTCCGATGCAGCTCGGTAGTTTTGACGTCATAGTAGGCATGGATTTTCTTCATGAGAATCGTGCTGAAGTTGTTTGCTTCGATAAGATGATTCGCTTCTCGCTCGCTAATGGTGATCAATTGTGTGTTTAAGGTGAAGTGTCAAAGAAACTCCAACTCATGTCGTGTGTCCAGGCTAGCAAATATCTCCGCAAGGAATACCAAGCTTTCTTGGCACACATTGTAGTAGCGGAGAAGGAAAAGAAAGGTAATCCGGGAGTAAATGATGTCCCCGTGGTTTGTGAATTCCCTAACGTGTTTCCCGATGAGCTACCAGGTTTACCTCCGAGTCGTGATATCGACTTTCATATCGACCTCATTCCTAGAGCAAACCCTGTTGCTAAAGCGCCATATCGTCTCGCTCCTTCTTAAATGCGCGAACTCTCGAGTCAGCTCCAGGAACTACTTGATAAAGGCTTTATTCGCCCTAGCACCTCTCCTTGGGGCGCGCCTGTCCTTTTCGTCAAAAAGAAGGATGGATCGTTTCGGATGTGCATCGATTATAGGGAATTGAATAAGCTGACTATTAAAATTCGCTATCCCTTGCCTCGAATCAATGATTTGTTTGATCATTTACAAGGTGTTACGTGCTTCTCGAAGATCGATCTACGCTCAGGCTATCACCAGTTACGCATTCAAGAGAAGGATATTCCCAAAACCTCTTTTCGAACTCGCTATGGTCATTACGAGTTCATTGTCATGCCTTTTGGTTTGACCAACGCCCCCGCAGTTTTCATGGATCTAATGAATCGAGTGTGCAAACCCTTCCTTGATCGCTTCGTAATCATATTCATCGACGATATCCTGATCTATTCCAAGTCAAAAGTCGAACACTCGCAAACATCTACGTTTGGTTCTTGAGTTACTCCAGGGAAACCGTCTCTATGCCAAGTTCTCCAAGTGTGAATTTTGGCTGGAGGAGATCCAATTCTTGGGTCACATTATAAATAGTCAAGGTATCCACGTTGACCCTGCGAAGATCGAAGCTATTAAGAGTTGGGTTACACCCAAGAATCCGTCTGAAGTCCGTTCTTTTCTCGGACTGGCAGGCTATTATCACCGCTTTATCGAAGGTTTCTCTAAGATCGTTGTGCCGCTTACTTCTCTTACGCACAAGGACAAACCTTTTGTTTGGGGAACTAAACAAGAGGAAGCCTTTCAAACTCTCAAGACTATGCTATGCAATGCTTCCGTGCTCTCACTGCCCGACGGAAATGACAACTTCGTAGTTTACTGCGATGCCTCGAACCTTGGTCTTGATTGTGTTCTCATGCAATGAGACAAGGTTATCGCGTACGCTTCTCGGCAGCTCAAGATCCACGAGAAGAACTACACCACACACGACCTCGAGCTTGGCGTAGTTGTTTTTGCGTTGAAGATTTGGCGATACTACCTTTACGGTACCAAGTATACGATCTTCACCGATCATAGGAGCCTACAACATATCTTTGACCAGAAAGAACTGAATATGCGTCAACGCCGGTGGGTAGAACTGCTCAACGATTATGACTGTGAGATTCGTTACCATCCAGGCAAAGCAAACGTCGTTGCCGATGCTCTCAGTCTACGAAGCTACTTGCTTAGCGTTCGTAATTCCCAAGCCCAGTTTAACCTCGAAGCTCTTATCTGTGACGCGCAGCATGCTTGTTTTACCGAGCAAACTTTGAAGAGGGAAAGGATTCTAAACGATGGCGCCCAACTGGAGAATAAATCGAATGGTATCTTTCATTACTTGGACAAAATTTGGATTTCCAAGCGTACGAACTTGCCACAACTTCTGATGGACGAAGCCCACAAATCTCGATATTCTATTCATCCCGGTGCTGACAAGATGTACCAGGACATGCTCTACAAGTACTGGTGGCCGGTCATGAAGAAGGATATCGCAATCTATGTTTCGAAATGCCTTACCTGTTCCAAGGTTAAGGCTGAGCATCAAAGACCATCTGGCTTACTTGTTCAACCTGAGATCCCGATGTGGAAATGGGAGAGTATAACTATGGACTTCATAACAAAACTTCCGCGCACTCAATCTGGTCATGATAGCATTTGGGTTGTGGTTGACCGTTTGACTAAGTCAGCTCACTTCCTGCCGATACGAGAAGACTTTAAGGTAGAAAAATTAGCCCGAATCTACACCGACGAGATCATTTGTCGACACGGGACGCCTCGTGACATCATCTCTGACCGCGATGGTCGGTTTACCTTGTGCCTTTGGGAAACATTTCAATTTGCTCTCGTTACTACTCTTAATCTAAGTACCGCTTTCCATCCCCAAACCGACGGTCAAACTGAAAGAACGATTCGCACCCTTGAAGACATGCTTCGTTCGTGTGTCATAGATTTTGGTGGTAATTGGGACGCGCACTTACCCTTTGTTGAATTCTCGTACAATAACAGTTATCATTCAAGCATACAAATGGAACCGTTTGAGGCTTTATACGGAAGGAAATGTCGATCGCCTATTATATGGCACGAGATCGGAGATGCGCAAATTACCGGTCCTGAGCTAATGCAAGAAACAACAGACAAAATCCTCCAAATTCGAGACAATCTATTGAAAGCTCGACGCCGACAGAAAAGTTACGCTGATAGACGTCGCAAGCCCCTTGAATTTGACGTTGGCGATCACGTACTCCTAAAGGTTGCACCTTGGAAGGGGGTGATCAGGTTCGGCAAGAAAGGAAAGCTCGCGCCTCGATATGTTGGACCCTTTAAAATTCTGGAAAGGATTGGAAAAGTGCCCTACAGACTCGAACTATCATAGGAACTGAGTAACATCCATCCGACTTTCCACGTTTCGAACCTCAGAAAGTGCTTGGCCGACCAGGAATTACATGTCCCTCTTGAGGATTTACAAGTGAACGAAACATTACACTTCGTGGAAAAGCCTGTAGAGATTTACAAGTGAACGAAACTTTCAAAACAATCAGGTCTCAAAGACGATCAGGTCTTGGGACGGATTGTCGTCCGATCGGATTTCCATCCGATCAGATTGCCATCCCATCGGACAGCCATCCGATCGGCTTGCACTTGGTTCCACACTTAAACAATTTTCCCAAAGTTTCAAGGTTTTGAACGTCGAACGGATTGTCGTCCGATCGGATTGCCATCTGATCGAACGACCATCCGATCGTGTGACGTTTGGGACTCTGGTACTTGATCAATTTTCAAAGATCATCAGTAACTAACGGATTGCCACTCAATCGGATTGCAATCCGATCGAGTGGCAACCCTGCTATGAATTTGTTCTCACTAAGTGTCCTGCCAATCGGATCCCTATCCGATCGGACTGCCTTCCGGTCGATCGACCTGAAGGGTAGAGATACTTCTCTATTTTCAAAATGCTACAATGAAAACTTCAAAGCCATCATACACAAACACATCCTTACCAAGCAAGATGTCAATCCAATCGAATGGCCATCCGATCGAATGGCCATCCGATCGGATGACCATCCGAACGGATTGACATCCGATCGACTGGCCATCCGATCGACTGGCCATCCGATCGGATTGCCATCCGATCGGATTAGCATCCGATACTTGGTACTCTTACACCGTTTTACGCATCACTCATCGTTTATGCTATCGTTAACTGTTCAGGCTAATCTCTCAAGCGCTCCCTTCAATACAAGGCAGTGTTTATTAAGTTAAACGTTATCTGTGAGTATACTCGATCCCTTTTTGCTTTATGCACTTTTGGGTGTTACATACGTTACTTATTCTAAATCACATCGATCACACAATGCAAACACTATTTATACGCTGACCACTAATGCATGTTATACGTGACTCGATGAATGCCTGTTTGTTAAGTTTACACATTGATTGTTATCTACCTGCCTTAGCAACGATAGTACTATAGTTTGGACTCAGCACCTATCATGGACAGGGGTTGTTAAGGACAACACTTCACGTGTTCGCTGTGGTGAACATGTGATGCGCACTCGCTACTTGTCACACCCCGACCACGTGAAACAACAAATCGTGGCGGAATCGTCGGGGAGTGTTGTAACAGAATTATTGTTTCATAACACATGGAAATTGAAGTTTTGTTTTATTGAATCAAAATAAGTTACAATGTCTTAATAACAAAGAAACATAACATAATTAACTAGTCTTGCATCTTTTATTGTCACTAAGGCCCAAGTCCGCCTAAGTTTATGACTTTTAAGTTTAGAAAATGCCTGTGAGATACATAGGTTTTGTGAAAATAGGATTCATGACTTTTAAGTTTAGAAAAAAGTTGTTTAACAAAAGTCAGTCATGATCCTTGTAAAATGTTTTGTTTTTATAAATCATTTGAAAAGCGATGATAAAGTAGATGATATGTAAAAGAGTAATGTAAGGTTAAATGAATAACCAAGTAAAATGAATAACCTAAACTCATATGCTCACCTTTACACTATGTGTATTGACCTTATTTTAACGTATGTGGCAGGTGCTTAAGATGTTAGGATGTTGTGCTCTTGCTTATGTGGAATCAAGTAGGAGAGAGTCTAGAAACAAAAAAAACAATTTATTTGAATCTGAGTCGTCGGAACATTTGATCTGTCTTTGAGAAAACAATGTTTGTAATAACTGCTTTAATTTGATATATTATGGTATGGGAGATAATGATAAATATCCGGTAATTTTAGTTGTTATGGATTTCTCTTGGACAATCTGTTTCGCTTAGTGCCGCGCCCCGATGTTTCCGTCATCGGTTGGGGTGTGACAGATGAAACCTGATCATGCCCGCGCGACACGAGAATGGACCTGTTTAGCACGAAAATCTTCAGTTTTGACCCTATTTAAGACCATAATAAACCCTAATCATATCCCACACAACCCTAGATGAATTTGCAGCCAAGAAAATGTGATTTTGGAGATCAAGACGCCAAAAGTTGAAGACTTTAAGCATTGGGAGTGAAGAATCACCGGGTTATATCATTTGGTTTCTTTGTTTCCTTATCTTAATTCTTTCAATCATGTCTTGTGAACCTAGTTTAGACCTTGTTTATGTTTTCAAAGCTATGTTAGGCTAAATTCCTATGCACTATCTAGGTCATAAGATGAATACTCTTGGTTGATTATGTTTCTATTTGGTTTAGGACATGGATTGTGGATTTGATTAATAAAGTTTATAGTTATGGTTTCAATGATCTAATGTATATGCATGCTTAATCTTAATTGAATCGTTATCATATGTTTCACTTGTGTTCTTATGGACGTCTTCTATGTATGAATGCTTGTTAGGTCGTAGATTGTGTGTTAGCTGCTAGTTTACAATTAATAGTATACAATTTCCCGTAGAAACTATCATTAGGGTTTGAGTAGGATTGAGTGTTCTACCAATCTTTATAGCCATGAGGTGAGAGGATTTTGGCTAGTCTCGAGTGATTAGGTTTCTAGGCTAGATTCTTCTTGAGAAGATCCCCCAATTCATGGTCTCTGTCTGCTAGCTGAGTTAGATTATAAACCTTACTTTCCCTAGATTATCATGCCGTGAGGTAGAGTGTCCAAGGGTGTTTTATTATTACACTAGGATAATCTGTGAGGGAGTCCTATAAACCGGTAGTAGAACAACTTAATAGGTTGCCATAGGTGTCTTCTTGAGAATTGTTGAGGGTCATGTTCGGTTATCCTTTAAGTTTAGCATCTTAAGATCCTGGTTTCCACATTAGTTCCAAAACCGATAGAACGTGTAATGCAAGTGTAAGATTCAGACCTATGTAGTGTGTTTTCCATCATCTGATCAAATCTCAGTCTTAGTTCGTGTGTTCAGTCAATTTTAGTTAATTTAGTTAATATTAGTAGTTTGTTGGAAAACCCCCCAAACAACAAAACAAAATAGGCGAGTCAGTTTAGTAATAGTAATCGAGTCTAGTAAACATAATTAGAGAGTCTCGTGGGTTTGATACTCAGACTTACTTAGGCTATACTGCATTGATCGGTACACTTGTCAGTTGTGTGGTTTAAGTTTCAGAGAGTCTGTTTTTATAAATTTAAAACTTAGAATGTCTAGTTTAGGTTAAAACTTATTAGTTGTTAATTGACCACTTCGAGCACATCATGGATCATTACCCATGTATGTGAATAAGTGAGCTTTTATCATGAGAATTGAACCCATGAAATGATGACTAAAATGGAGTAGGAAATTATAATAAACTGAAATTTACATGTTAATTTGATTGAAATGAAAGTATGAACTTGATGAGTCAAGATAATATGGTAAGAGGGTAGCAAATTAAGCTATTAGAATAGCTTGAAAAATAATGCCCACTAGGTGTTTGATGAAATGCCTAAGTGAAGACTTAATTTGTTACTTAGCTTTGAAACTTGGTGAAAGTTCTATGAAGGAATTCTAATGAATCCTACATTAAAGGAGACATGAATTATATGTATATTAAACGATCACTTGGGTTAAATCTATAGGTAACTCAAGTGAGGCTTCGAGAAGCCAAGCTGGGAAAGTGGCTCGTTTAAAGGGAAAGCTTTAAGGTACATAGCTATATTGTTACGTTATTAATTAGCTTATTTTAAAGTCACTAAGTTGAAATACTAAAAAAGTTGATTGGCAAACCCGTTTTTGGGATAATTAAAGAAAGATGTGTTTTAAATAACTGTACTAATGGCATGTAAAACCGAAGTATAAATGGCCTGTGGGGTCAAGAAACAAAGGTGTTGCCTAATGGAGTTAAAAGTGGTCATAGAGCATGGTGATAATGAATAAGAACAATAAAATAGAATGCTTGTTACTCGTGGATGATGAAATACACAAGGGACGGCAAATGAGTCGTTTGTGGTCTATAGGGCCATAAACTAATTAACGGACATGTAAAACCAAGGTATAAGCGACCCGCGGGTTGTAGAAGTCGAGGTGTTGTCCCAAGTTACACATCATGATTTTGATCGTGGTGGGGAAAATGATAAGAAACCTTGTTACGGAATGTAGATGTCTTGGGCTAAATAGCTCAAAGTTTCCTAACTAGTCGATTTGGGAAAAATGCCAAATCAAAAGAAATAGTGAGCATTAAGGTTTTATCCATGAAAATCAACCACAGTGAAGAATATGGTGGGAAGAGATGAGGAAAAACTTCAAATGAGAAAATGAGAGGCATGAATCAAAATGTGTAACGCCTCCTAACGGGTTAGTATGGGTAATAAACACCAAACCAAATAAAGAAAGTGAAAACTCAAAAGATTTGGGTCAAGGTATTGTACTTAGACTTGTAAATGTAAGGGAAAGATGTTGTGAAGAGAAAATTTGGATTTGGGGCGAGCTTGGATGAGAATTGCTAAAAAGTTGGGCAAAAAATTGGCTAAGGGTAGAAACTCCACCTCGATAAACATCCTGAAAAAGTGTCTCCTCCGCGCCACGCGAAGAAGACTCCAGGCCCCTCCATGATGCGCGGGGTGGCCTGGTCAACAGTCCGATCAAATGTAACTTCCTCGCGTAACCCGAGGGTTATGGGTTGCCCCTCCACGACGCGTGGGGGTTTCTCGAACCAGCCAAATTGTTTTCATTTCCTTTTTTTGATTTCATTCAATTTAATTGTGTACTAATTGTTTGAATGAAATTATTTCGATAGGGAACGTTTAAAATAAAGTTCGGATGAAGATCAAGCTACGCATAGAACCGAACACTCCTTGAATGCCCATTTTTTCGCTTTTGTTAATCTTTCTTGAAATAACACAAAGATGTGATCTTGTACTTTGAATTACACCATTGTCACCTTTTGTTAACTTTGATCCCAAAACATGAAATCTTTTGGTTTAATCATCAACGTAGACTGCAAAATTTTGTAACTTTATATACCGGGTGTTTCATTGGTAATTTGTTGCCCATGGTGATTTGTTGTATATTATGATTAATATTTCATGCTTGAACATTGTAGACTTGACTCTTTTCATTGTATTTTTTTATACATGATGTGAATGCAGTATGTCTGTAGCTTACGTCTAGTATCGAGTCTATGTTTAGTGTATATGTATGTAATTATATGAACTTGTCTTGGTTTTGTCATATATGTATGCCTTCCTATGAAGGGACCAAGATAGGCAGGTTTAGTGTTTAGTGAACATTACCCCGGTGCGTACGAAGCCATGGGGGGCTTCGTACGAAGCCAATGATGTCTATATATAGGGGCCTTGGGTTCATTTGAAATGTAACTTTTGGTGAGACATAGCGAAGCTCTGCCAAAATTCTCTCAGGATTTGTAACTCTTCTATTATCAATGAGAAGTGATCTTAACGGTATCTGTATGGTCTTTATGTCGATCTCTTGCATGGATTCCGCACATTGCACGTAGATAAGCGATCCGGTCGGAGCATTTATTGAAGACGATCACGGTCCTCACAAGTGGTATTAGAGCTTGGAGGCCGGATTCATGACTGAGGATCAACAATTACCAGCGATATCTACCGGGTTTGAGCCGATTCAAATAAGATTTCATCTCATTTCTACTCCTTCTTCTTCTTTTTGAACTTTTGAGACTTTTTGAGACTTTGGATCTCAAATTCACGCCGAATCCATGGATAGATTTGGCTGAATTTGTGATATTCTATGCGAATTACATCATTAAACAATCCTCTAAAGTTTCAGACATAAATTCAATCTAAATCTCTCAAAATCAGCAAAAAACCATGAAAAACACAACAAGTTTTTTTCGCAGCTTAGCTTCGTATGAAGGCAGCTTCGTACGAACCCAGTGTTCTTGGTTGAAATCTTTGCAAAACTTGCATTCTACAAAGTTTTTGTTCCAGCTTTGTACGAAGACACTCGCAGCTTCGTACGAACGCACAGTTAATTATCTGATCAGCTTATTTCATAGCTTTGTACGAAGGCAAGATTCCAGCTTCGTACGAAGACACTGTTCTAGTTATTTCCATTTCTGAATTAGTCTAAATGTTTGAATTTTTTAGGTATCAATCATGTCTGATGAATTCTTGAATCCGTTCTACGATACTTATGCTTTCAGCAGTTCAGAATCAACTTCATCTGACGCAAATCCGAAGAATGCAACAAAGGCGATTTCCGAATCACTAATTGTCGACAATGCGTATGGAATGTATAACAAGCCGCCGAAGTTGATGAATATAGAGGACTACAACAGATGGGAGAAATGTTTCGATAACTGGTTGAGGGCATTTACTTATGAAAGTTAGGAGTTAGTTCAGGTCGGATACACAAATACAACCACAATATATACAGAGTTGGGATCAGATGAACAAGATCTGTTTATTGCCGAACAGAAAGCTATCGCACTTCTCCATCAGTCGGTTTGAGATGATATAATCTCACTGCTTAAGTATGAAACATCAAAACAGTTGTGGGAAGCATTGAGAAAGAAGTGTACGGGCGGTGAAGAAATTGTGAAGAAGAAGAAGTCTTTGCTTAAGAAGGAATTTGATCTGTTTGCTTGTTTGAAGGGCGAGAATATTCGCCAGATGATCAAAAGATTTTGTCAGTTGAAGGTTGAGTTGGAAAGGTTCGGGATAAAAAAAAGATCAGGATGAAATCATCGAGAAACTGTTCGAGGCACTACCAAATGAACAAGACTGGCAACATTATGCAATAGTTCTATAAAATACTAAACCGATGAATGAAATGACTCTAAACTGACTAATCGAGAAATTAGAGGGTCACGAATTAGAAATTAGAAAGCAGAATAAAATGAATAATGCCAGTTATCAACAAAATGTAAACTTGTATTACCATGGTAGCATGCTTTCAAACAACTCATCACCTAAAACAGCGTTCAGTGCGGATAACTCAATCGATACATCCAAAGGCAGTTCAAGTGGAGGATCAGCTGGTAGTAGTGGTTTTGGTTACCCAAGTTCAAGCTCAAACACACAATCTCAGTCTGCACCAAACTCCCAGCAGAATCAAAACAGCTCTAATCCGAATGTTATTCGATGCAACATTGCGGTGAATCTGAACAATGCTCAGAGTTACAATGCTGAAACAACTAAACAACAGATGGTGTTCTTGGCTTTAATCCTCGAGTCTTACGAGAGCTTAGTTGCGGGGAAGATTGGTAATCCCAATATGACTAAAGAGGATTATGATCAGATTGATCCTGAGGAGATGGAGCTAATTGATATACGTTGGTGTATGGCCAACGTTATTCGTCGAGCTCCGCGTTTCATGGAGATTATGGGGAGGCAGACTATCAGTGGATCATTAACAAAGCTAGGTTTCGATAAGGCGAAGGTGACTTGCTTCAAATGCAAGCAAAAGGTTCACTTTAAGCGGGAATGTAAGAATTCAGCTGGAGATGAAACCATCAATCCTTTCCATGATGATTACTATCGGAAGGCGGTTTATCATCGAAACAAAGAGGAACCTTTGAAGATGAAGCAGATCAAGGAAGCACCAGTGAAAGAAAAGTCCAGAGCCTTAGTGGTGATACATGATGATGAAGGATTCAACTGGAACGATTATATTCCAGATGAAGACCAACAAGGATAAGTTTTTGTCGCTACGACAACACCGATAACTTTCAACAGGGAAAGAGAGACAGCTCATGTGAGAATGAACAAAATTCATAGAGCTTACAAGGAAGCCAAAAAGGAAAAATGGTTGGATGCTGAGAGGAAGTGTTACCTGGATCCGAAAGGGAGAAATTCTTACAAATCCAAGCACACACATATATATATATATAATCAATTTTGAGGCATAAGTGAAGTCAATTTCATCTGCGGAGGAAAAGCGATTGAAAATAGAAGAAGAAAAAGCCAAAAAGCAGAAAAGAGAGAATCCTGAGAAGTTTGTAAAGAAGATTATTGACGTGAATCTGGAGATGACGGCTGAAAATTTGAAGAAAATGGCTGATCAAGCGTTGATGGCAAAAGCACTCGAGGTAGATACTAAATCTGGATCTGAGTCTGAGTTATCTAACAAGGTCAGTTCAGTCGGTCAAAATGTCGAAACATGTAAGTGTCAGGATACTAAAATTGAGAATGATGGCAGAAATTTCATAAAATCATGCAAGGTCTGGAATACAAACGAGTTTGTGTTGAAATCCAACATCCAGGAGTTAAATGGTAAAATCAACAACATAAAAAATGATATGGTTTTGAAAGATTAAATTTTGAAAAGCTCAAAAGAGAGAATTGTTTCTTTGGAAGAAAAGATTAAAAGTGATGAAAAAGATGTTGAGCATTTTCGAAAAACAAATGAAAAACTTGTTCTTGAAAAGATTCAGATTCAAGAGATTTTCAAACCTGTCAAGAAAATAACAAATTAACAACGGTTGTTCAAGAAAAGGAAAAACAAATTAATACTCAACTGGATGAGATTGCAAACTTGAAACTTCAAATTGAAAAAGTGAAAATTGAGAATGAACGAATCAATTTAAAATTGAAGAGTTGTCATTCCGCCAGCTTTGTTCTTCAACACATTGTACCGAAACCGATTGGGAAGAACAAAGACGGTGAAGATGTTTACCAGAATGGAACAGGGGTCGGGTATCATAATGTTCCACCACCCATGAACAATAATTTTACAAAGAAACATTTTGGGGTGGAAAAAGAGATAAACATGAATATAAAGGGTGAAGTTGATAATTAGCCTGAAAACATAGATGTCACATTTAGTGAATCTTTCGATGAGGACAGTGTTGAATCTGAGTTTGTTAGAAATGTGGTAGAAAATGTTTTGAAAATTGATAGCGACTCCACTAAATCCACGGTTTCAAATGAGCATGTTGAGGATGATGATTGTTATCTAAACAATTATCCTCCAAAATCCAAATCCAAAAACAACTTAAAGGATGAACCTACCTTGGTCATGTACCAGGTGAGTGGTTCTGATAAGTTGTATTCGGACAAGGATTTTCCAATACAAAATGTTAATGTGGATAAACTGGAAATAGTGTTCAAACTTGTGGATATTTGTTTATCAGAGGTTGAAAAGTTGTCAAGTTCCAAACGATTTCTGAATTTCCAAAAAGATAAATCTTACTATGACAAGCCTAAAAACCCGCCACGTTTTCATAACAAACATCAGAACACTGGGTTTACTGGGCAATGGGCTGGTAAGCAACATCAGAAAAGAAATTTTCAGAAGTCAAAATTTGTAAAGAAAACAACGTTTGTAAAAGTTCGAGTTCAATGAATGATCAAGAATCAGAAATATTTTCAATATCAAACGAAGATTTCTTTGCACAAAAAGAGTCACAAAAATAGACTGAAGGTCCAAGTCTGGTTACTGATAACCGGACTTGCTTTAAATGCAATGAGGTTAGTCATATTGCATGAAAGTGCACCAACGTCAAACCTAAGTCTGTATTTATTGAAAACAAACAGAAACGCAATAATGTTAAAGGCAAAGCTCCGATGTTTGTTGAAAAGAGATTTCAAAAATCTGGTAACGATTCTAAAACTAAATTTTAACCAGTAAAACAAGATGTTAAGAAAATTGGTGAAACTTTGAAATAGCCTGTTAAGAAAGAATCAATTCCAAGAGTCAAGAAAACTTTTCCAACTCAACAAACTTGGAAGCCAAAATCCCAGATCAAAACATCGGTTGAATGAAAGTCAAAGGTTTCTGTTAGTGAATCAAAAGAGAAACAAACTCCTCCAACCAAACCGGTTGAGAAGGTTGTTCCTAAGGATTCTGTTTATGACATGAAAGAACAAACTTCTTCGACCCCTCAGGTCAAGAAGTATGTTCCTAAATCTGTTCAACCAACCAAAGAAGAATTTTTCTTATACAAAGTGGTTGAGGTTGGAACAGAAAAGGCTTTAGAGGTTAATGATAGAAACTTCCCAGTTCTTTACACAACCACAACTCGCCTAAACTTCAAGCTACCCGAGTCGAAGGAGGCTTGGGTGGCTTCATTTAACTAATCGCGTCTAAAATGCGCAGCAGCTCCCGAGAACAATTTCTAAATGGATAATGGATAGTGGAGCATCTAGGCACATGACAGGGAGGAAAACCCTGTTATATGACGTTCGAGGGTTTAATGGCGGTTACGTGGGTTTTGCTGGAAATCAGGGAAGAAGAATCATCGGGGAAGGGACGTTATCAAATGGTCAAGTGTCCTTTGAGAGAGTAAACTATATTCCCGAGCTAGACAACAATCTAGTTAGCATTTCTCAGATCTGTGACAGGAAGTTTACTTCTCACTTCAGCGATAAAGAATCTCTGATCCTGAAGCAAGGATTTGTTGTCCCCGAGGAGTGGATCTTAATGGGAGCACCGAGGGAAAATGATCTTTATGTTCTCGACATGAGTGTTGCAACTACGAAAAATGTTCAACCTCAGTGTTTCGTATCTATGGCTACTGAAAAGGATTCGATTCTTTGGCACCGAAAAATGGCACATATCCACTTACGAAAGATGAATTATCTTGTCCACAACGATCTGGCGAGAGGTGTCAATCTGAAGAGTTTTCACTTGGGAGATGAGTGCATTAGTTGCAAGAAAGGAAACAAACTAAGAAGTCTCACCCGAGGAAGCTTCAGAATTCGATCACTTTACCACTGGAGAGGCTACACATGGATCTCTTCGGTACTGTTAATGTGAAGTGTCTTACAGGAGAAGTGTACTGCCTCATTGTGACGGACGATTATTCAAGGTTTTCGTGGGTATCTTTTCTGAAATCCAAAGATGAAACATTCAAGAGTTTGTTGATGTTGTTCCAGAAGTTAGAGAATTTGTACCATCGGCCTATTCAAAGAATTCACAGCGAAAATGGTAAAGAATTCAAAAACAACCAAATGACAGAGTTCTGCGATAGAAAGGGTATCTTGCAAGAATTCAGTGCTCCGTACACGCCGCAACAAAATAGGGTGGCAGAGAGAAAGAATCGGACGCTGATTGAAGTAGCGTGCACCATGTTGGCTGATTCAAAACTCCCTATGAGTTTTTGGGCTGAAGTTGTGTCATTTTCTTTTTATACCTTAAATCAAGTGTTGACTGCAAAAGCCACATAACAAGACATGTTTTGAGTTGCTAAACAATCGAAAGCTGAACCTAGAATATCATGTGTCACACCCCGACCGCGTTAAAATAACAAACCGCGGCGGAAACGTCAGGGAGTGTCGTAATAGAATCATTGTTTCACAACACATGGATTTGAAGTTTTGTTTTATTGAATTAAGTTTATTACATTGTATTGAAATCAGAAACAAAACATAAACAATTGTCTTTCATTGTTATTAAGTCACTAAGGCCTCGTCCATCCTATGTGAGCATGCATCATAATCATCAAACATCATCAACTATGGTACCTGAAACATATGTGAAAATACGTCAGCATAAAAATGCCGGCGAGTACATAGGTTTTGTGAGAGTATCAGATTCATGGCTCGTTTACATGTTGCAATACCTCGTTTGACTACAAGAGTCGTTACTTGAAAACCTTGTATTGAAAAGAGTTTGGTATTGCAATATGAATAACTAACTTAAAATAAGTTGGTTATAGTTTATAAATTCTCGTTGCCATGAATCTTAACCCAAAACATTTGTTTAAGTAACCAAATTGTAAATCGTTCTCGTAATAAAACTCATATGGTTTATATCATTTAGTAAACATCGTTAAGTGACATCGTTTAGAAATCGTTCGTCCAAGTGATCTAAATAACGCAACGACATGTAATGTGTTAAAAGCACTTATATATAGGAAGTACCAGCGGCGTATCCAACATGCTTTTATCACATTACACCCGCCCCGTTACCAAATCACTTACCATAACCCAATCGTTTAATAGTTCAAATAGTTCCAATTGTTCAGATAGTTCAAATAGTTCACATAGATCAAATAGTTCCAATGGTTCAAACAGTTCAAATAGTTCACATAGATCAAATAGTTCCAGTGGTTCAATAGTTCAAATCGTTCACATAGTTCAATAGCTCCAGCGGTTCAATAGTTCAATATAAACCATAACATTCATTTTAGGAAACTAGAAATCGTTTAGCACATATGAATCACCCAAAACAATTGAAAACGGTAAAAGAGGGGACTATGTACTCACTTGAAGTGTAAAGTATCCTCGATCTAATAAACTTAACGAAGCTCAGGAAGACCAAGGAAATCAAGTAGCACCTAGTAATCGGATCGCTAAGTTAATAAATCGACACCTAAATCGGAAGATCGGATAGAATGAGGTCTCGTAAACCAAATGAGTATTGGAACTCATATGATATGGTTTAACAAAGCGTACATTCTAAATCGGAACCTATCCTAAATGCTTACGACCCGTTACGACCCATTAAGGTAGCTTACGCTACTTTAACGCGTCATTCGCGCGAATGCGCGTTCGAGATGCCTAACTAGTCCTATGACAAGTATTATATGCCCTAACATGTTTAAATACGTTGCATAATCAGTTTAAGTGACAAAAACTAAGTTACATATGCTTAAAATCAAATTATGCATGAAAAGGGCATTTTGGTCATTTTCCTAAGGCATATAAACTACCTATCATACAACTAATTAAACTAAGTGACCATAAGGTATAACCTTGGAAGGTTATTCCCTATACAACTATGATCACTAAATGTGCTTGGTCGGATCCTAACGATCGACCAAACGGGTCAGGTTCGAAAGTCTAAGCGGTTGTCAAGACCGCTTGACTTACGACCCTAAACAAGCACTAGACTAAAAGTGACGAGTTAAACATGTCAAAACATGTTTAACTAAGTTATAAAACAGGTTTGATATCAAAACAAAGTGTTTTGATACCCGAAAATAGCTTCGTTGCAAAATACGCATAAACACGTATTTTGACCGAAACTTTGACTCGTCACTTCAACTAATCGACGTGGTAATGAGTAGGTATAGTCACAAGGGACTATAACCATCGTGATTACTGTTGGTGCATATGTCTGTCGACTTCGTCTTGTATCGAGTCTTGTAATAGAATTGATAGATCTTGACACGTAGTTCGAGAAAAACGGGAAACCAGGCTGAAACAGCCAGTCCACACGAAGTGACAAGTCTAGTTCGTGCGAACTGGTCATGATGGTTTCATGCGAACTGGAAACTACTATATATAGGTGAGCTTGGTCTTTCATTTGTAACATTCCTGATTCCGGTAGCGAAGCTCTGCCGAAGTGTCGAACAAGTTGTAATAGCTTTCAAATCAATCTAATCGACAGTTAAAGTGATTCCTAGTGTTAATCAAGCTGCAATGAAATCCGAATCATTGAATTCCGCCTTTGATTTGGATTAGAACTCTTCTGATCGACTCATTAGATCGATTCAACGATCCTACAAGTGGTATCAGAGCTCAGGAGGAGGAGTTCTTACCATTTCAGCTTGTTTTCACCAAAAATTCTGATTTCTACTCATTCTTCTACACTTTTCATCAAATTAACTGAGATTTTACGGTTAAAATGGACTGATTTCTTGATATAATACGCGAAACACAGTTTTAATCAATCCTTGAACATATCAGACCCTAATTCAATCTAAAACCTGATAAAATTGGACAAAATGTTGAACTTTTGAACCAGTTCGTTCGAAAAACTGTCAGTTCATATGAAAAGTGTCATCAGGTCGTACGAATTGATAACCCAGGTCATATGAAAAGGTTATTCAGGTCGTTTGTAAGTATCTAGTTCGTGTGAATGGTAGTCCAAGTCGTGCGATGTGTCCAGGTCTCTTGTAATTGAACCAGGTCGTGTGATATAGTATAACCATGTCGTACGGTTTGACAATTAAGTTCACACGAAGTGAGACAGTTCATTTGGAGGTGAACCAGGTCGTGCGAAGTGACTTAGAGGTTCATATCGTTTGGAATCAAACCAGTTCGCATGGAGTGAAGGTTTGTTCCAGTTCGTTTGAGATTTGAGCCAGTCCGTACGGAGTGAGGTTTAAATTGTTTGGAAGAACCTTCCAGTTCACACGAGTGGGTTCAGGTCGCTTGGGATTGTGAATCAGGTCATAGGGTGTGGCTAAAAGAATTCAAGTTTGTTTAAGTTCAAGCCGTTTGAACCAGATCGTGTGAGAATCTAGATAGTTTTGAACAATAAGTTTTTTTGAAATTTCGATACCGAAACATGGATAACGAGTTTTACAATGCGTTTGCTACTTCTCCAGCTGCTCCAGTTACAGTTGCCAAAACTGTTGAAATCGAAAATGAAACGGGAACTTTCCAAAAACCTCCAAAGCTTATGTACATTGAGGATTTTAAAGGATGGCAAAATCGTTTTGAAAACTTGGTGCAAGGAAATAAGTTTGATGCATGGGTTTCGATAAAGAAAGAATATGTTAGACCGAAAGATGATCTTGAAAATGAAAAACCATTAAGTGAATTTACACCGAATGAAAAATTAAGATACACCAGTGAAAAGATGATGATTAGTCTTCTCCAACAAGCAGTAAAAGAAGATATTTTCGTTTTGCTTCAACATGAGGGAACTGCTAGATCAATTTGGTTAGCGTTGATTCAAAAGTTTAAGGGAAGTGCTGACATGATAAAAAAATAAATGTGCATTACTAAAGAAATCATTTGATATGTTTACAGCTTTTGAAAATGAGACGACTAGGAAGACTATTGAGAGATATTGTCATCTTGTCTAGGAGATGAAAAGATTGGACATCAAGAAAGAAGATGATGAATGGGTTGATAAGTTAGCCGATGCGCTACCACAGAATAAATGGGGAACATATCTGTTGATTCTAAAGCATAACCGAAAATCTGAAGATATGAATTTGTGTAAGTTCATTCAGAAGCTTGAAGAACATGAATTGGATGTTCAGAAAACTGCTATCATGAAGAATTCGAGTGCTCAACAAGATGTTAGTCTATACTATAGAGGAAGCAAAGTTGAAACTACTCCGAATCCGAAGATTCAGACTGCTTTCAGTGCTGATGGTACTTCCGGAACAAATGTTAGCACTACAACTCAGAGCGGTGGATATTCTTCGTCTTATTCAAGTTTTGATCCAAATTTCTCAACACCAAGTTCAAGTCAAGGAATGATTAAAAGTAGCACGTGATCGATAGAAGAGTTACGCAGATAACAGACGAAAGCCATTGGAATTTCAGGTAGGAGACAAAGTGCTATTAAAAGTCTCTCCTTGGAAAGGCGTGGTAAGATTCATCAAAAGAGGAAAGCTAAGCCCCAGGTATGTTGGACCTTTTGAGATTATTAAAAGAATAGGACTGGTAGCCTATCAGCTACAACTGCCAGAGGAAATGGCAGGAATACATGATGTATTTCATGTATCTAATCTCAAGAAATGCTTAGCTGATGAATCATTGATCGTACCTCTTAAGGATATAGAGGTAAGTGAAAAGCTTAAATTTGTAGAGAAGCCTCTACAGATTGAAGACAGAAAGGTTAAGAATCTCAAACATAAAAGATTAGTTCTGGTCAAAGTGAAATGGGACTCCAGGAGAGGACCAGAGTATACATGAGAGCTTGAATCGGAGATGCAAAGAAAATATCCACACTTATTCCAGTAGACCTTGAGGACGAGTTCTAAAATAAGGTGGGGAGGATATAACAACCCTCCAAAATATTTTCGACACCCTAATATATTTAAAATGACCCTATATGTCTTAAAATACACCCCGTATGTGAGAACCGAGCCCAAAATACCTATATAATAAAAAATTAAATAAAAACAAGATTTTGGGGTAGCACGCGGGCCGTGAAGGCTTTACCTTCAGGCTACGTGGGGCGCAACAGTTAAGCGATCAGGCTGCACCCGGTGCTGCCATGTGTCGTGTAATGTGTCAAGCCTATAAGTGATGACCGGTCATAGCTAGGCCCTACAACCCTTATTCGCAGGCCGCGAAGGATCATCCTTCGGCTTACACGAGCTGCGAAGGAGTCCGAGATCATCACTATATATAGAGGTCGTTGGCCTCAGTTCACAATTCGTCCCACAATCAACTTTCTCTCTAAAATTCTGAATATTTGTAGTAGCGGGCATTATACCTCCTAAATAACGAAGTTCTGCCTTGTTGTAAGTATCATAACCCCCGGTTACGTATTAGATACACTGCCCGATTGATCCAGGGTTTCGTAACGGCTGTCGGGGTTCTGCCCAAAGTAGTCGTTGGAATGTCGTCTCGGGGAGGGTATTACTAATGTAAATATTGGGTTATTATACTAACGCGTGTGCATTTGTGTAATTAATAGATAATCACCATGAATCCTTAAGGAAAACCCTAAGACAGCAATGTGAGTAATCTCCTTTTTGTAAACTGTTTTTACAAAACCTCAATTAATTTATAATATATTAAACAGTGATTGAGTATTTGTATTCTACAATTATCATCGGTATGTTGGGGTTTTGTATACAAAATTTGTTACTACATTGTGAGTAGTAACATTACCACAAGTCGGGTTAACAGTACCGTGGGTGGTAATTAAAGTAGATGGAAACAAATGTAATTGTGCAACCGCCCTCAATGCTGTAGACTGATAAAACCTGTTTTGATTAAACTGGGATTCACTCACCAGTATTTCCCACTGGCAAAATGTTTTTAAACGCGTTTCAGGTAACAAAATGTGAAAGCCAAATAGAAGCCAGCTGGACAGCACTGAAGGCTTGGAAAAGTGGCAATAAAAGTTACCTAAATAAAAGAGCTGTTTTTATTTAAATAAAATAGGGTTTATCCCTATAAAAATGTGTGTACTTGAAACTTGAGAAATTCCCATGTGTTTAATATTATAAAAGCGTGGTATTTTACTCTGATGAAATATTTCCTAACTACGGTCCTGATGAAATTTCCGCTGCCAAGATGATAAACACCGATACCACTAAAACTGGTCGCGACCGCCCGTTCCCGGGTAACTAGGGGACGGGGGTTGCGACATCTTTGTAGGGATTCTTTATGGGTTATGCTAGTCCACTTAGACGAGGATACCTACAAAGTGTCAACAAAGTGATTGAAGCTCAGCAGGTGTTGCCAAAGTTACACTATGCCGACGCAGAAACCTGGTGATTCATGGTTATTCAACTCTGAGAAGCTGTGGGAATCATTTCAACTTCCTAAAGAACCTTCGTTTGAAGATCAGATAAGGTTATATCAAGATTATAAGTCTTCCCAGGTGAACGAAGGTCTGACCAAGACTTCCAAAAGAAGACAGAGTCCTAATGATCATGAAGCTGTCCAAGTCACACTCTACAAGATGATGCAAAAACTCAACAAACTCAGACGTCAGAACAAGATGAACATATTCAGGAAACTCAAGCCACGGTGTTCGACAAATCAGAAGGATCTGACTCTGACAGCCCTACCATTGATAGAGGAGATTCAGAATCTGAGGGGGAGCAGGTCCAATCTAAATGTCAGACAAACTAAATCTATGATCAGAGTGCTGAACAGAATGTTACTAATTTGGAAAGCGAGGTGATGGTTCCTAGTGAGGTAATGCCACGGACGCTATCCTATCACCCCGAGGAATTCATTATCGTAGAGCTACAAGCAGGAGTTAGAACCAGACATCAGATTGAACAGGGCTTTTCTTGTTTTTTATTCGAAAATTGCTCCTTTGCAAAACGATTTTTCTCTCAGCTGCTTTATTTTGTAGGTTGAACCGAAGACTTACAAAGAGGCGCTGACTGAGGAGTCGTGGGTGAACGCAATGCAAGAAGAACTACAACAATTTGAGAAACATGGTGTTTGGAAGCTTGTGAACTTACCCGATGGACATCGAAATATTAATACCAAATGGGTGTTCAAGTGCAAGAGAGACGATTGAGGAGTGGTGGTGCCAATAAAGCTTTCCTAGTCGTTCAGGGTTTCAGTCAGCAAGAAGGGATTGATTTCACCGAAGTGTATGCTCTCGTTGCTCTACTAGAAGTTATTCAAATCTTTCTCGCATTCGCATCCTGGAAAGGATTTAAAGTGTATCAGTTAGATGTTAAATCGGTGTTCTTATACAACAAAGTGAAGGAAGAGGTGTATGTCGGTCAGCCACCGGGCTTCACTGACCCTATCCACAAAGATAAGGTCTACCTCCTTGACAAAGCCTTGTACGGGTTGCATCAGGCCCTGAAAGCCTCGTACGAGACGCTTCTCAGCACCTGTTAACGAACGGCTTCACACGAAGGAAGGTAGATACAACTCTCTTCACAAAAGAAGCTGGTGGTCATCTTCTGATAGCTCAAATTTACATTGACGACATTATCTTTGGGTCTACCAATGAAGAACTCTACAAGGAATTTGAAAAAATTTATGAAGCAGAAGTTCAAAATGAGTTCAAATGGAGAGATGAAGTTCTTCCTCGGCTTGCAGGTCGATAAACTGCCAGGAGGAATTTGTATTCATCAAACAAAGTACGTTCATGATGTGTTGGAGAAATTCGACATGTCAAGGACCTCTGCAATGTCAACCCCATTAGCAACCAACCATGGCATCAATCCGGATCTCACGGGAGAAAAAGTTGACGAAACCTTGTACTGGTCGACGATTGGTTCGCTCATGTACTTAACTGTGTCAAGACCCGATATAATGTACCTAACTTGCCTCGCAGCACGATACCAATCGAGTCTGAGAACTTCTCATCACGCGATCGTGAAAAGGATCTTGCGCTACCTGAAAGGAACTCTGAGCTTAGGCTTGTGGTATCCCGAAGAAGGCGATTTCAGACTTGAGGGCTACTCAGATTCAGATGTCGGTTGCTACAAAATCAATTCAAAGTCTACAACTGCAGGCTGCCAATTCTTCGTTCCACAACTGGTAACTTGGCAGTGTAAGAAACAAACCACATTCACGCTCTCAACATGCGAAGCTGAGTACGTCTCAGCTAGCAGTTGCTGTTCACGGATTCTGTGGATTCAGCAGCAAATGAGGGATTATGGTTTGCAATTTCTTACCTCGCCTTTTTTTTGTAGATAATGAGGCTGCAATAAATATAACTAAAACCCCGGTACATCACGCTAAAACTAAATATATTGAGATTTGACATCACTTCATTCGTGACTGTTACGAGAAGAAGTTGATTAAAATTGAAAAAATCCACTCTGACGAACAAAAGGCCGACCTTCACACAAAACCATTTGATAAATCATGTTTTCAATATCTTTTGAAACTAAACGGGATAAAGCTTTTGTCGTCGGGGGGAGACATAGTTGGCGTTGATGAAAACTCCAGTGCAGAGGATATTGAGAAGTAATCTGCATTGGTTTGTCACATTTTTAATTGTTTCGGTTTTTAGGGGGAGAAAATGTTGTAGAAAATACAAAAACATTAAAAAATGTAAAAATAAGAAAACAATAAAGAATGCAAAAATGTAAAAAACATATAAAAAGGCAAAAAGAGTTAGTGTAAAAAGAGGAAATGATAGTACATCAGCTAGAATGTCACGGTACGCTAAAGATTTGGAATGTTAAAAAGTGTTAAACGGTCTTTCTAATGATGTGTCAGTAGTTTTTTGCACATTTAGTAGATTGAATTCGGGATATAAACCTAAAAAAAATATCTTGCTTATTTCGTGGGGAAACATCTCTCGGATATATGGGTAACCCCTGAAATCTTGTTTGAAAGATTGCTTAATTCTGAGATACTAGGTCTTTATACTGTTGGATATCTGGTGTATTATACCTGGTCTTCTGATTTTGCATCAGCAATGGCCTAGACCTCGTATAATACTTTATGCGCTTTAATAAAGCTTTCCCTCAGCATAAAAATTGATAAAATATCGAAAGATATAAATCAAGTGCTGTTGTAAAGAGGATCCCTAAGTGCGACACACCTAAAGTCGAGCCTTCATCTCTCTAATTGAACAGAGATTCTAGCCTGAGCTCTCAAGGTCTCGCACTACCCAAAGAACTGATATCAATATAACATTCACCTGTAAGACTGAAAATGGGGAATCTGGATATGAGAGTAAATTCTGAGGTGGGACACACGAATAAGTTAAGTGCTTACAACATTAAATATGTATCTCAAATCAATTGAACTATGTGTGAGAATTTAAGTGAGCATACTGACAATCTAGGTGAATCGTTTAAAACTTAGTGTGTTATAAGCTCAACGGTGCTTGTGACTTGTCGGCAGCTGATATGATTCTCTAACACAACTCACAAAAATATGTCTGTAAATAGTTTATTGTTGTTTCATTTCAGGTTAAACCCAAAGAGATTACATTGTGTTTTAGCATAAAGTTTATAAAATACAAAAAGATTTTATTTCTGCTTTATTTTCGTCAAACCAGTGTTAGAAAGCTGATC
>JARYGA010008891.1:0-24167 GCA_030545235.1 Helianthus tuberosus | reverse complement strand
GACAAAAGATACATTATTCTGAGTTTATATAAATTTAGAATCTGAAATTTTATTACATCTAATTATTTAGATAATTAAACTTATGTAAACTTATTTATTGTTATTTTAATCATTTTAATTCATTCTATTTATTTAAAATGATTTCAAAACTGTAATAATTATCTTAAATCAGTAATATTAAAGTTCAATAATTAAAAATGTTATTTTTAATTATTCTGATTTAAATTAATTATTTTGATAATTAATCATATAATTATCATATTTATTCTTTAAACTATATAAATATCATTTACCAAATAATTATATATTTTTTTACTTCTAAATTCAATTATAGGTTATAAATTAATTATATCACTTATGAAATATTTTGGTATAATTATTTATGTTAAACAAGTTATACAAATCGAATATAATTGATTCATTATTTTAAAATGTTTGTAGTAACTCAATTATGTACGTATATAATTTAATTATTTATGTCAAAGAAATATTGTTCATATATAATTCCTTATTCATTTTCCGAGTTCTCTTGTTAGGTTATCCAAACCACATAATTACAAAACACTACCAAATCCTATAGATTTAGGATTTCCAATTATCCAATTAAACATTATTGTTGATACATATTCCATATTGTTGCATGTTCAATCAATTAGAGTGACGTGGAATCTTAATTCCAAGAACTCTCACACTTTGCATACTTGTTTGGACTTACCCGAGATCAAGGTGAGTTCATAGTCCCTTTTTACATTATTTTTGGGATGATACATATGTTACAATGTGATACAAACTATTTGCTATTTGTGGTTTCCCCGATTGTTTTTGCATTTGCTTAATACTTTGTTGTTTGCTTTAAGAAGTTTACGTTCATCAACTTGCATAAGCCCATCGGTTGTATTATAGCGCTATAGGATTGACGCCCCATCTCACTTCTCATACATTTTGTTGCAATTGTTATTGTTGTTGGTACTCATGTGAAACTTAGAAGTGAGGTGATATTTTCGAGTATCATCATAGGTTTGAATGTACCACTAAGTAACTACATGTATTACTCTTTTACTATAAAGACATATCGACAACCACTTTTGTTGAAACTATATCTATATCACATTGACAATTTTTGCAGAACAAAACCTATGAATTCACCTAACCTTTGTTGATCCTTTTACTCCTAACATATGTTTCAGGTGACAATGTGTGATGCCATAAATTGCAAGAATATCTCACATAGGATGGATCAAGACTTATTGCCTTAGATTTAATCCGAATCAATTATGCTTGTTAAACAATTTGTTATTTTGTAATTTGCTTTTGTACTTGTATTTCTTTCAGATTTGAATGCAATCTTCATAATTGAATCTTAATCATATTTCAACTTAATTTAATCTCCATGTGCTCAAATGCATTCTATCAAGTTTCGTGACACCTTTGGCTTTCCGCCTCCGGCCGGGGTGTTACAATGTGCACGCGTACCAGTGTGTCTTGCGCACGCGCGCGCAGAAGCCTCCAGCATTTAACGACGAAGCAGTTTCAGTTCTGCATTCGAAACTGACGAGTCAAACGGTTATAACAGCGAATTAAATGACGTATTAAATTGCATTGAAGACGTTTAATGCAATTTATACCTCTCCTTAATTCCTTTTGACTGTTTCGACTTAGGGGCTGTATAAGTACAACTCCATACCCAACTGCAGAGGACACCAGCTACACAACAACATCACATAATTTCTCTCCACAGCTCTCTGATCTTCTTCCAGCTTGTTCAAGGTAGCCTTCGGGTTGTGGGCTAACTCCGGGAGACTCGGAATTTGTTTTAAGGGAAGCGTGTGTGTACACATGACTCAGCGACTCTGCTTCTACCCTTTTCTTGTATTTTGGTTTATTTCCGTTGTAATTGTACTAGAAATATTTCGCTTTCTTATTTCTGTATTGTAATCATAGTAATAAAATTTGTTTATTTTATTTATTTGCGCGAACGGTTCCTACAATCTTAAAACAAATTTTTAAAACCATTTGTGTGATCAAAACCATTCTGTTTTGTGACTCAAACCAGTTTTGATTCACTCAGTTTGTGTTTTAAAAACAAATTTTTGTTGTTGTTTTCTTCTTCAAAGGAGCGACTTTGGTTGAAAACAATTTGGTTACTTCAGAATTGTCCTAAAAATTGCTAAAACTTTCTGCCTTGGTCTTCAAAGTTGGACTTAGAAGCCAAACAGTAAGTTCTAAAAATTATAAAATTTCTGTTTTTGGTCTTCAAAGTTGGACTTAGAAGCTGAAACAGTAATTTTGTGGTAAAATTAAAATTTACTAGTTTACTTCTGGTTTTTGCGTAAATCAGACCTTTTGACTAAAACTTTAAATTTTAGTTTTTTTTTTCAGAATGTCGACCGATAATGTCAACGTTAACAACAACACTAATGTTGTTGTTGGAACCCCTGCCAACACTGTGGGAGCGTCCACAGTGGCAAATCATGCTGAAAGACCCGAGAAGTTCTCGGGTCTCCACTTCAAAAGGTGGCAACAGAAGATGTTTTTCTACTTGACCACCATGAACCTTGCGAGGTTCTTGACTGAAACCGCCCCCCAACCTGCGGAAGGGGGGACCAACGCTTAGGCTCTGAGCGTGGTAGATGCGTGGAAGCATTCGGATTTCATATGTCGTGGCTATGTGTTAAACGGCCTGTCGGATGCGTTGTATAATGTGTACTACAACGTCAAGACTTCCAAAGACCTTTGGGATGCCTTGGATAAGAAGTACAAAACGGCGGATGCTGGCACAAAGAAATTTGTGGTAGCTCGTTTCTTGGATTTCAAAATGGTTGATTCTAAAACAGTTATGAATCAAGTCCAAGAATTGCAAATTATACTACATGACATCCTTGCGGAAGGTATGACACTTAGCGAGACATTTCAAGTGGCAGCGATGACTGAGAAGTTACCTCCTGGTTGGGTGGATTTTAAGAATTATCTTAAACACAAATGGAAGGAGATGACTATAGAGGATCTTATGTTCGTCTTCGGATTGAAGAGGACAATAGAATTGCTCTAAAAGGCAGCCATGCGCAAACTTCTGCTAGCGCAAATTTGGTTGAGCATGGGCAATCCTCTAAGGGAAATAAGGGCAAGGGGAGAAAGGACAAAGAGAAAGCAAAGGCTAGCAAACTTGGACCGAAGAAAGGGGTTGTGAAAAAGAAACCTCAAACGTTCCAAGGGACTTGTTACAACTGTGACGAGCCAGGGCATCGGGCTAACCAATGCAAGAAACCAAAGCGTGAGCGCACGCACATGGTGGATGAAGACGGAATGCCTTTGGTGGCAATGATTTCCGACAAAACTGTAATGTTGGATGAGGTCAATGCTGTGACCAACACTCCAAAAGGATGGTGGATTGATACGGGAGCGACCCGTCATGTGTGCCCAGACAGGAGCCTCTTTACCACCTTCAAGGAGCTTGCGGGAGATGAGAAGCTGTACATGGGAAATGCAGCCACCGCAGACATCAAGGGTGAAGGAACGGTGATTTTGAAGTGGACTTCAGGGAAGGAGCCCACTTTAAGCAATGTGTTATATGTCCCAGACTTGCGCAAGAGCCTAGTCTCAGGATGGTTGCTTAATAAGTTTGGATTTCGTTTAGTTTTTGAGAGTGATCAATTTATACTTACTAAACGAGGAATGTATGTTGGTAAGGGCTATGCCCAAAATGGTATGTTCAAATTGAATGTAATGGCAATAAAAAAGAACATGAATAAAATTGCTACTACTTCTACTTATATGCTTGAGTTTTCTGAATCGAATAATGGCATGGTAGATTAGGTCACGTTAATTTTAATTCTATACGCCGTTTAATCAATTTAAATTGTATACCAACATTCCATATTGATTCACATTATAAATGTGAAACATGCGTTGAATCCAAACTTACAAGATCATCATCGAAATCGGTTGAACGAATAACGGAACCCCTTGATTTAATTCACACCGATATTTGTGATTTAAAAGCGGTACCCACAAGAGGTGGAAATAAGTACTTCATCACGTTTATTGATGATAGTACTAAATATTGCTATGTATATTTACTAAAAAGTAAAGATGAAACAATAAGTAAATTTATCTTGTATAAAAACGAAGTTGAGAATCAACTTCAAAAGAAGATAAAAGCTTTGCGAAGCGACCGAGGAGGCGAATATGTTGCACCTTTTGCCGATTTATGCGCAAAAAGTGGCATTGTACATGAGTGTACACCTCCTTATTCTCCACAATCAAATGGCGTGGCAGAACGAAAGAACCGTACATTGAAAGAAATGATGAACGCCATGTTGATAAGTTCTGGGGTGAGCCTGGAAATGTGGGGGGAAGCCATACTCTCGGCTAATTATCTTTTGAATAAGATACCACTCAAAAAGAGAGACGAAACTCCATATGAGTTATGGAAAAAGAAGAAGCCTTCATACAAATACTTGAAAGTGTGGGGGTGCCTAGCAAAGGTGATTGTACCACCTCCTAAGGCTCTTAGGATAGGACCCAAAACTGTTGATTGCATATTCATTGGCTATGCACATCAAAGTAGTGCACATCGATTTCTTGTACATGAGTCCAAGAATCCTGATGTACACGTCAACACTATCATGGAGGTGAATCCTAACGTTGTGTCTTACTTTGAAAATATGTTTCCTTTGATAAGACAAACACATGCAACGTCATCAACACCTAATTTTGAAGTAGGTGAAAGTTCATCTACACCAGTTGATGAGGTAGTTCATGATAAGACACATGAACGACCTGAGGTTGAAGAAAGTGATCGTAGGCGAAGTAAAAGGCCAAGGGTTGAAAAATCCTTCGGTCCAGACTTCGTTAGCTATATGGTTGAGGGTGAGCCCAATACATATCGCAAAGCGGTTTCTTCTTCAGAAGGACCTCAATGGAAAGAAGCAATAAAGAACGAAATTGATTCGATATTGCAAAATCATACTTGGGAGTTAGTAGATCTTCCGCCTGGTTGCAAACCGCTTGGATATCGTTGGATATTCAAAAGGAAGATGAAAACTGATGGAAGTAGATAAATACAAGGCTAGGTTGGTGATTAAAGGGTTTAGACAAAAGAAAGGTCTAGATTACTTTGATACCTACTCGCCTGTGACGCGCATAACCTCGATTAGATTGGTTCTTGCTATAGCGGCTTTAAGAAATTTGGAAGTTCACCAAAGGGACGTTAAAACCGCATTTCTAAATGGCGATTTAGAAGAAGAGATTTACATGGAGCAACCTGAAGGTTTCTCTGCCCCAGGTCAAGAGGGTAAAGTATGTAAACTCGTCAAGTCTTTGTATGGCTTGATGCAAGCACCAAAACAATGGCACCAAAAGTTTGATCATGTCATGATTGAAAATGGTTTCAAAATAAATGAGTGCGACAATTGTGTTTATTTCAAAGACACAAACGAAGGTTATGTGATCTTATGCCTTTATGTAGACGATATGCTTATCATTGGGAGTAATGATAAAATTATCAAAGCTACTAAAAGCATGTTGAAAGCAAGATTTGACATGAAAGACATGGGTTTAGCGGATGTGATTCTTGGAGTAAAGATCACAAGAACCCAAGATGGTCTTGTGTTAAGTCAATCTCACTATGTTGATAAAATTCTTGAAAAATTCAACTCGGGAGATACGAGTGTAGCTCGAACTCCAGTTGATACCTCCCAACATCTCAAGAAAAATAAAGGAGATGGAGTTGCTCAGTTAGAGTATTCAAGAATTATTGGCAGTCTAATGTATCTAATGACATGTACTAGACCCGATTTGGCTTACGCGGTGAGTAGGCTAAGTAGATACACCAGCAATCCGTGCGCGGATCATTGGAAAGCTATCACGAGGGTGCTTAGATACATATGATACACAAGAGATTATGGACTGCATTATACCCGATAACCAGCAGTGATCGAAGGATACACTGATGCAAACTGGATTTCGGATAATAAAGATTCCAAATCAACAAGTGGTTACGTGTTTACACTTGGAAGAGCTGCTATTGCTTGGAAGTCTTCTAAGCAAACGGTCATAGCGTGATCCACAATGGAATCTGAATTTATCGCCTTGGATAAGTCAGGCGAGGAGGTGGAATGGCTACGTCAATTCGTGGAATATATTCCAAGATGGCCAAAGCCTTTGCCAGCCATATGTGTACATTGTGATAGCCAATCAGCGATTGGTAGAGCTCAAAGCTTGATGTACAATGGCATATCAAGGCATATGCGACGTAGACATAACACGGTACGACAACTACTCTCAACGGGTGTTATCACAATTGATTATGTGAGATCAAAGGATAACATTGCAGACCCGTTTACAAAAGGCTGAAGCAGAGAGTTAGTAAAAACATCGTCAAGAGGAATGGGACTAAAGCCCGTGATAAATGGGAATATGAGGGAAACCTAACTTAGCTGACTGGAGATCCCAAGATCTAAGTTCAATAGGACAACTTAATCATATTACCAAAACGGAGTCACTGTGGGGGAGTACCCCAAACTAAATAAAAGGGAGTTATATATACTTCCTAGTCCATTCCAATCAGTGACATTGAAGTGAGGCTAAGCATATTAAGGTTAATGATTTCGGGAAATCAAATAACCATGATGCTTTTAATGATTCATGGGAATCACCTATGTTAGAGAGAAGTAGGGTCGCTTCGAATGGATTTGTGGGGTGTGCAAACCCTAGAGCTCTCACACAACCAGGCTAGTGTTCCAGGACCATAATAGGACACGTCAATGAGGGGTTGGCCAAACCAGGGAGAGTATTGTGTGAAGTGTATTGTCGTTTACACAAATGGGGGTATGTTCAAGGACATCGCGTCTATAAACCGCTAGTAAGCTAAGTATGCTTCACAAAAGAGGGTTCAAAGGTTATAACCTACCTATCTTGCAATACTCAACTGTCGAAATTTATCGTTGAATAGTGTAAGGAAAAGATCGATTTCCATACATGTGGGGGATTGTTGGAAATTTGATGAAAATAGCATTTTTCATGTGGGGGATTGTTGGAAAAATAGGTGAAAATAGCATTTTTCACAAATATAGGAAAATGATTTTTTTTCTATTTTGGACTAGAAATAAATATAAGAAAACGAGCGGGTTTTATATATTTATTTGTGGGTTTGTGTTCTATGTTGGAAGACCTTCGTAACGAACTAAACCACGTCCAAAACGGAGCTAAGAAGAATGAGATATCGATGCTCAAAGTTGGGTGTTTGGAACATTGAATGCTGAAACAAAAGGGAAAGTAGCACCTTGTCCCACATCGGAGGAGAGATGGAACTTAAATGGGTATTTAAGTGGGAACTCTCCACCCTTATTGTTTCATGGAATCACACACTAAGTGTACTCGCGAAAGGTGCGGAGCACCCTAACTCGCACTCGCCCATGTGCGCGCGCGTGGAGTGGGCGATGAGGCGCAATGTGGCGCTTTAATGGCGCACTTTGCACTTCGCATCACCGCTTGATAGCCGCCTTTGTATTTTTGACCACGTGCGCGTGGTGGATCACAGAGGCTGCAAGGACCAAGTGGTGAAGTGGCGTGCAGGTTCGAGGCGCGTGACGTGGCAGTCCGCGCGCGAATACACATGGCATGAAGGCGTGCGGTTGCGCATGGTGCATGGGTCCTGATGTGACGTGCGCCGCGCACCAAAGTGAGCCAAAATGGCGTGACTGTGTGGCGTACTCGTAGAGGCTCACTGATGCGCGTTTAAGTGTCATATATATTAGGTGTATATTTTAAGCCCTTTTTAACACTTATTTTAGCCAAGTTTTAAATTTATAAAACACGATATTTCACTAACACTAAACACACATATGGGCAAGTGCACCCATCGTTGAGTGTAGTATAGCGTTGGTAAGATACCGAGGTCGTCCAAGGACACAAGAGCTTTTAGTACCGGTTTATCCTCAACGTCTAATCAAAATAAAAGTTTAGAAAAATGTTTTAAACTAAGAAAATTAAAAACTAACTAAAATGCTGAAAATAAAAATAAAAGAAAAACAGATAGACAAGATGAATCACTTGGTTCCGACTCGTATCTAGTATAACCTTTGATTATTTCCGCACTTTTGCACATAATTAAGAGATTATCTTAGTTATTGTAGTAGGCCCCTCTTTTGAAGGTGACGTTACCCTCACCCCAGTAGTTTGAGTCAGCAGGGATACAATCCTAAAAGGGTGGATTATTGGAAGATAATGAATTAAGTTATTAATGCAGTATTGTGGTAGGCCCCCGCTTTTGGCGGTGACGTTACCCTCGGCTAAGTAGTCTGAGTCAGCAGGGATACAGTCCTAAATAGCCGGGTTATAGTATTAATAGTAGTTAACTTATGAGGGGATCAAAGAGTTTGGACCCCCGCCATCCAATACCGTGAAGTATTGAAGGAGGTCCTACTAAATTTGACCCAGGTCCATTGCAGGACCTCTAAACGCTGAACAATGGCAAGACCTTTACCAAACCGTTCCCTTAACCCCCTACCAGGTAGCCAACATACCTCCATATAGACCGTGGAGATATGAATGGTGAAAATCCTTTATTTTATATAGACAGTAAAATAATGCCAAGACACCACGGACAAACGATAAGGAAAGATCACCTTCAACATAAGTAACTAGTTATTAAAGTCATTAATACAAAACCAAATAAAAAGTGCAAAAGATTAGAAATAAAAAGTATTATACTAGACACCTTGTCTTCACCAAGTGATGTAAGAGACTTAGGCAAACATGGCCTTGATTGTCAAGAACTCTTACGATCAATCTTGGATCCCGAGACGACTCACACACTCTACGATGGACAATGGATGATGGTGGTGGATGATGGTGTTGTGATGGTGGTGGGTGGTGGATGAAGTGTGAGAGAGGTGGTGTGCCAAGGGATGAGATGAAATGAATCCAAGCACTCCTATTTATAGGCTGAACAGAGAGCTGGACACGGCCCCGTGTCCACTGGGCACGGCCCCGTGTCCGTCTGACAATCTCTCTCCTCATTAATTGTAATTCGCAATTACAATAAATGCGCCTGCTGTACTTTCGACACGCCCCCGTGTCCGCTGAGCACGGCCCCGTGATGGGCAATAGAAGCTTCTATGGATTTGTCTTTTCTGCTGCTTCTTGGGCACGGCCCCGTGCTGGCTGAGCACGGGGCGTGTTCAGTCTTCTGATTTCTCTATTTTGTTTTGGAAGGTGCCGTTGAGGGGTCGGGCAGTCCACTAATACTCCTTTTCTTGTATTTATGTTGGATTTAGCTATCTTTTTGCTTCTTTTGCGTTTTTGAGCTCATTTAATCCTGAAAATACAAAAGGAAGACAAAAACACTCTTTTTCCAATATTAGTACTTAAAAAGGGTTAGTTTTATGCCTCAATTGATGTAATTTATATGTTGCATTTTACATACATCACTCACAGGTGACGCGGTGCACGCGCGCATGGACTTGAGTCTGTGGCGCACGCGCGCATGGCAGTGATCCAAATGGACGCAGCGCGCATGAGCGTGCATACCTGCGCGCGCACCAGTGTGTCTTGCGCGCACGCGCCGAAGCCTCCAGCATTTAATGACGAAGCAGTTTCAGTTCTGCATTCGAAACTGACGAGTCAAACGGTTATAACCGTGATTTAAATGACGTACTAAATTGCATTGAAGACGTTTAATGCAATTTATACCTCTCCTTAATTCCTTTTGACTGTTTCGACTTAGGAGCTATATAAATACAGCTCCATACCCAGCTGCAGAGGACACCAGCTACACAACAGCATCACATACTTTCTCTCCACAGCTCTCTGATCTTCTTCCAGCTTGTTCAAGGTAGCCTTCGGGTTGTAGGCTAACTCCGGCAGTACTACTGCTCCAGCTGTTGTACCCTGGGAAACAAAACGAGTACTCCTGGGAGACTCGGAATTTGTTTTAAGGGAAGCATGTGTGTACACGTGACTCAGCCACTCTGCTTCTACCCCTTTCTTGTTTTTTGGTTTATTTCCGTTGTAATTGTACTAGAAATATTTAGCTTTCTTATTTCTGTATTGTAATCATAGTAATAAAATTTGTTTATTTTATTTATTTGCGCAAACGGTTCCTACAGGTCTCTCGGAGCCTCAGGGAGAGTAACACCATGGGAACTCCTACCACTGGTGAAAGAATCAACCGTTGAACCAGAAAGCGAAAGAAAAAGCAAAGCATCAGCAGCCTCGAACATCTTCAAAACTTCAGAAAACCTTTTCCACCGAATCTGCTGCTTTTTCTTCATGTTTTCCAAATTGGGTAAAGAATTTCACACCCAACAAATATATAGACGAGGAAAGATTACTGTTAGCATAAAAAAGAGAACTGTGATGATTAAGTATCAAATCAGCTGACTTTGCAACGGCGCTGTCACTACAAACGTCGCATCCCATTAATAACTCTCTGACAGAGTCTACACACATTCCCAGAGCTACAGTTAAATTAGGAGACGAAGAGGCAGCACAATCTATAGAGATGACGTAAGCAACTCCTCAGCTCATAATCGCAAAAGCTCTTCGCTCAGGATAACAACAGTTCAGAGTAAAGAAAGGTGCAAAATATCTTCCCTCATAAGATTTCCATCTTTCTAAGAATTATGATTTTTTCAAAAAACCCAAGAATAATGGGCAAAGTGGATCTTCTCATAAAAGATTCTCTACTTTCGCGCCAAAAAACCATATAGCAAAAAAAAGCATCTCTCACAAAGTCCAGTGCTCCACTTATTTGCATAAGAGCAACACTAGACTGGGGGGACTTGAAGGGGTAAGGTCCCAAAAACCTCGTGGCAAGTACTTGGGACCATACCACAACCTCGCCTTTCAGCCCTCTTTAGACCTTGCGCGGCCGCGCACTGGCCCAATGAGGAGAGCTTAAAAGAAAAACGGCAAGTAACACCCGCGCACCAAAAGGAAGTTAATGAATCCTTGCGCCTTTCTCCATAACAAACAGGGATGAAAACCCTAGTTTAACACCTTCGCTTAAATAATACCCAGACTTGGATATTATTTACTAAACTGATACCACACGATAAGGAGTCACACCGGATTATGGCAATAATATTCTAGAAGACTCAATCATGCACCACCAGACGGTTATAACTGTCTGGGACACGTGTCATCATCCTAGGCCACCCTGAAATCACGATGATGGCATGGAATTGGAAAGAAACCTCCACTTGCCCACTTTCCACGTAACAACACCCCAGCCGTTGATCTAAATGGCGATCCGTGTGCTTTCACGTCAGATCAAAAAGATTAACGGGGAAGGAAATAACCGCTTACGGAGTTAGTATCTTCCGTTAACATTTCAATAACAGGTTTTCCCGCCAAACTCCCGGTTATAAATATGAGAGTAATTCAGGTATGAACTTCAAGTTACAATCACTTCACCTATACTCTTCTTCTTCATATACCAATACTTATTCTCACGCCGGAGGGTGGTCACGGAGAGAATCCCCATTCTCCCCGTGACGAGGCTGACGGTGTTCTGTTTTGCAGCTATTGAGAAGAAGGAGAGATCCGTCCTATTGAATCAAACGAGAGAGAACCAACCCTTTTTATGCAGAACCTAACCCCCTGGATAATTTGATTCCGGTCATTTATCCAGTGTTTCTTCAGGAGGGCTTATGTGGAAATGACTGGCATATTGACAGTCTCACATATTCAGATCAGCTAAGTCATTTTCCACTTGTATATTTTGTATATTTATTTTATTCGGTTTTTAGTTTAGTGGTAATTTAGATAGTTTTTGAGTCGTATTTTTGTTCTTGAATTAGGGACAATGCAATCTTTAAGTGTGAGGATGTGATACATGTACATAGTAGTCGAGTCATAAAAGTCGAAAAATAAAAAAAAATTAAAAAAATTGAAAAAACAAAAAAAAAATTGAAAAATCAGAAAATGTCTTTTGAAATAAGAAGTTTGCAAAAGTAATATGGAAAATGATAGAAAAATGGAGTTTTGCTCGGGTTCAAATAATAATAATATGAGATAAATTAAGTCGAGCTTGTGTCTAGTTTGGGATATGTGAATAGGCCCGGTTTGGTTTTAGGTCCCTTTGAATTAATATTACCTTAATTGTCGGTCTGCTAGTGGGTTTTCATCTGGGAAAAATGAGAAATTGGAACCACCAATAAGAGTATAAAGAATGCTGTTATAAGTCAAAACCGTTATAATTTTTAATCATGAAAAAGAAAAAGGAACAAAATAAAGGAAAAAATGAGCTAGAAACTAAAGAACGTAGTGCAGGCTAATGTAATCTTGGTTGGGGATAGTGACTTTGACTACGAATGCCTCTAGGATGCGTGAAATCGAAATTGCAAAAAAATTATCGACGCCTATTGTAATCTGGGTTGAGGATAACGACTGTACAGCCGGAATGCATCTGGGTTAGGTAAAACAATGTCTAAGCTCAAAAGAAAAGAAAAAGAAAAGAAAAAGAAAATGAAAAGAAAGAAAAATGATGAAAAATGAAAACAATTGATTTTATATTCTCTTGATTTTGATATAAAACGGTTAGGAATTGGTCCAGTGATCGTTCCTTTTGTTCTATAAGCTTGAGGCGGGATTAGGTGGACTGTGACTTCTAGCGTGAGACCCTAGGTAGATTGACTGAACTTGAACTAAATTTGCATGATAAGGGGCTTAGAATCAGTTTGGGTTTAAAGGGACAAATATATTTGCAATCGTGGCTAACACAAGTTTTGATTCCTAACAAGTATAAATAAGTTTTGACCCGAGTATTTATCCGTCTCTGATTCCGTTTGCATATATTCTTTTTCGAGGACGAAAAAAGAGTAAGTGTGGGGATATTTGATGTATTGCAAAATACATCCATTTATCATGTAGAGTTTGTGCATATTCCGAGTTTTAGATCAGTCACTGATAATTTCGTTACTTTGATCGATTCTTGTGTTTTCAGGTCTTTGGTGCTATAAACGTCGAAAAACGAAGAGTTAATGGCTGGGAAACGAGTTGGAAAGAAGTTAGAATAATTTTTGGAAGTTAAAGCTTGTGAAAAAATGAAACTTTCTGTGGAAAACAGGCCTTGGTGCTATGCGACAGCCACAAGGAAAGACCTACGCGCTACACCTAGGCAAGCAAAGAGAATTCCAGCAATTTTGAGGCGCCGCGTGGCGTGACCCAGGTGTTCAATACCTGTCGCGTGGCGCGACGGAGTGGTTTCCGGGAAAAGTTGATTTTTGTTGCTGGTTCTTTATCCCAAGCATATATATACTTCATTAACCTGCACAAAAACCCTAGTTACGAAATTAAGAACCCCCAAGCGATTTCAAGAGCAGATTTCGAGCTATTCGGAGAGTTTTGGCACACGAGAATCATCCGGTTGAAGCTTGGAGCATAGGAAAGAAGATCATTCGGGTTTTATCTCCCGGTTTTCATTATTTTTTTGTTTTTCAGTACTTTGATCATGAATTCTTGTTTTGAAACTTGTGCTTTGATTTTAGATACCATGTTTTCTGGCTAAAACCTTTGTTACTACTTAGGATAGATGAAAGTTTAATGAAGTTTGGATTTTTAACGGTTTTCTATTGTTTGTGTATGGATTAATCGTTGAAAGTAAAGAACTTTAGAACCTCTAATTTGGTGCGTATGTGTATTTAGATTTAATTGTTGATTATTTGCTGTTTCACATAAACTTTGGTGGATGTCTTTCATATAATGAGTTTATGTTGATTGTTCGCATCTTTGCGGGTTCGGGTAATCTTTGGGTAAATCGGCCGATAGCCTTAGAAACAGTAATTAAAATACAATTAGAACTAGATATTCTGCTTAACTTGTCGCTGAGAGGCTCGAGTTTGTTAGTAGGTCTCGGCTTGATATATATCTAAGATAGATTTTGAGAGAAGTCGGTCTTAGTTCCCTAATCACACATGTGGCTATTAAACCAAGTTAGAATCTAGAGTTGCCTTAGACTTTAGCGTTGAGAGGTAGATTGTCATATTAGGGCACTTTTAGAGACGTTAGAGGACTGAGAGGAAGTCTAACAACCGGTGTTCATAACAGCCTTGTAGAGTCTCACAGGTTTCTTCCTGAGAAGGGTCGGGAGGTCTTAGTAGAGATTTCCTTGGGTTTAGTACATAAAGATCCCAGTTCCATACCACTTCAGTACCGTTAGAAATCCATTCCTAGTTAATCTGGATTCAAGCCTAGGTAGTCGTTAAATCTCTATTGAATCAAACCTTAGTTCTTATTCATGTCGTAGTCTAGTTTTACTTTAATTTCAATTCTAGGATTTTTAGTAACCCCCCCCCCCCCCAAACACAAAAATAGTTAAGTTCATGTCAGAGTCAGTCCAAATAAAGTCTTTAGCGTAGTTTATTAGAGTCTCGTGGGTTCGACATCCAGACTAACTTTTCTTTACTAGAGTCGACCGGTTCACTTGCCGGTGAGTAGTTTAGTCGAGAGTAGAGAGTCTAGGTTATTACTTTGAGTCTATAATTAGGTTAATTTTAGTTGATTTTTATTGAACTACTTGTCAGCACATCAAGAGTTTTAGTCTTTTAGATGCTTATATTTTGAAATGGGGAATTCATATCTCTCTAAATTTGTGAAATCACACAAGTAATGTAAAATGCTTTTAAACATGATTTAAGAAAATATGCAATTTTGAAATTTAGAAGGAGATATATAAAATTGCACAGTTTTGAAATTACTATGTTCAATAAATTATATAATAATTCTAATATACGATTTTGTATTTATATATATAAATTCAACATTGTCGAATTGAGAAACATAATAGGAACCAAAAATGTGTAAAACATGATATACATAAGTTGAAGTTAAATGAGCATAACATATTTTTTACTATTTTTTCTATTTATATATGTTGGAAATTCTGTGAAAATAGCATTTTCACAAATATAGGAAAATGATTTTTTCCTATTTTTGACTAGAAATAAATATAATAAAATGAGCGGGTTTTATATATTTATTTGTGGGTTTGTGTTCTATGTTGGAAGACCTTCGCAACGAACTAAACCACGTCCAAAACGGAGCTAAGATGAATGAGATATCGATGCTCAAAGTTTGGTGTTTGAAACTTAAATGCTGGAAAAGTGGGAAAGTAGCACCTTGTCCCACATCGGATGAGAGATGGAACTTAAAGGGGTATTTAAGTGGGAACTCTCCATCCTTATTGTTTCATGGAAGCACTCACTAGTGTACTCGCGAAGGGTGCGGCACCCTAACTCGCACTCGCACACGCACACGCGCGTGGCGTGGGCGATGAGGCGCAATATGGCGCTTTGATGGCGCACTCGCACACGCACACGCGCGTGGCGTGGTGGAAGCACAAGGGTTGCAAGGACCAAGTGGTTGGTGATGGGGCATGACGTGGCAATCATGCGCGCGGGGTACACATGGCGCGCACTAGCGCATGGTGCATGGGCCTGATGTGACGTGCGCAGCACACCAAAGTGAGCCAAAACGGCGCGACTGTGTGGCGTGCTCGTAGAGGCTCACAGGTGACGTGGCACACGCGCGCAGGCGCATGGACCTAAGTGAGTATGGCGCACGCGCGCATGGCAGTGAGCCAAGTGGACGCACCGCGCACGAGGGCTGCAGACCTGCGCGCGCACCAGTGTGTCTTGCGCGCGCGCGCGCGCAAAAGCTTCCAGCAGCAGTTACTGCAGTGCAGTTACGTTTTCAGCATTCGAAACTGACGTAGTTAATGCGTTTGACTGAGAATTTAATGACGAATTAAGGTGCATTGAAAACGTTTAATGCAGTTTAATTCGCCCACTTAATTCTTTTTCAGTTTCGACTTCAGTTTGCAGTATAAATAGGAGGAGCCTACTGCAGCTAAGATACTGAAATTCACCAGCTCTATACAACCTTCTCTCCCTACAGAATTCTGATCTTCTTCTCTCAAGCAAGCAAGGTACACCTTCGGGTTGGAGTAAAGACCGGCAGTGCAACTGCTTGAGGCTGTTGTATCCTGGAAACAAACGTGTTCTCCTGGGAGACACGAAATTTGTTTTAAGGGACCCGTGTCTAACACGATCCTCAGCCAAGAACAGTTTCGTCTGTTCGAGTTTTCAGATCTTGTTTTTCCATTTTTCAGTTGTAATCTGTATTTTATTTTCATTCTGTAATTGTTTCAGTATTTCAAGTTAATAAAGGAATTATTTTATTTATTTTGCACGAACGGATTCCTACAATCTTAAAACAAATTTTTTAAAACACCGTTCGTGTAGAATCACAAACATTTTCTGTTGTGAATTCGAACCAGTTTTGAATTCATACAGTTGTGTTTTAAAAAAAAAAAACAGATTTTCTTCCTGTTTTGATTCAAAGTAGCGACTTTGTAAAAACAAAATCTGCTTCTACTCCTTTCTGTCGCTGAAGTTCTAAAAATCCTACTGTTGTAGTCTTCAAAGTTGGACTTAGAAGCTACACGGCTGAATTTTGTGAACTCCTAATAATAATAAAGTAGCGTCTTTATTATTTTGAAAACAGATTTTAACTTGTTTTCTTGAAACTTTTTCAGAATGTCGACTGAAAATACCAACGTCAACGTTGTTGTCGGTACCCCTGCCAACACTGTGGGAGTGACCACAGTGGCGAATCATGCTGAACGACCCGAGAAGTTCTCGGGTCTCCACTTCAAAAGGTGGCAACAGAAGATGTTCTTCTACTTGACCACCATGAACCTTGCGAGGTTCTTGACGGAGACCGTTCCCCAACCTGCGGAAGGGGAGACCGATGCTCAGGCTCTGAGTGCGGTAGAGGCGTGGAAGCACTCGGACTTTATATGCCGAGGCTACGTACTCAACGGTCTCTCGGATGCTTTGTATAATGTGTACTATAATATAAAGACTTCCAAAGAATTATGGGAATCTTTAGATAAAAAGTACAAAACGGAGGATGCGGGAACAAAGAAATTTGTTGTCGCCCGTTTCTTGGACTTTAAAATGGTTGATAACAAGACTGTTATGAACCAAGTCCAAGAGTTGCAAATTATACTAAATGACATCCATGCTGAGGGAATGGTACTTAGCGAAACCTTTCAAGTGGCAGCCATGATCGAAAAATTACCTCCTGCTTGGTTGGATTTTAAGAATTATCTTAAACACAAGCGAAAGGAAATGTCGGTCGAGGACCTTGTTCTTCGTCTTCGTATAGAAGAAGAAAACAGGGTGGCCCAAAAAGGCACCATTTTGCAAGCTTCGGCTAAAGCAAACATTGTGGAAGTTGGGGAGTCCTCAAAGGGCAAGAAAGGCAAGGGTAAAAAGGACAACAAAGGGAAAGCAAAGGTTAGCAACCTTGGACCGAAAAAGGGGGCTGTGAAAAAGAAGCCTGCGCTTTTCCAAGGTACTTGTTACAATTGTAACGAGACGGGGCACCGTGCTAACCAATGCAAGAAACCTAAGCGTGAGCGTGCGCACATGGTTGATGAGGATGGTATGCCTCTCATTGCAATGATAACCGAGGAAGCGGCTATGATTGAAGAAGTCAACGCGATGGGTGAAAACCCAAAAGGATGGTTCGTTGACACGGGTGCAACCCGCCATGTTTGTGGAGACAAGGCTCTTTTCTCTACATTCAAGGAAGCGTCGGGTGAAGAAAAGCTTTATATGGGGAATAAAGCTACCGCAAGCATCAAGGGGGAAGGCACGGTCGTCTTGAAGATGACTTCGGGCAAGGAGCTTACCTTGACAAACGTGCTTTATGTTCCAGAGATACAGAAGAATCTCGTGTCGGGATGGATGCTCAACAAGTTTGGATTTCGTCTAGTGTTTGAATCGGACAATTTTGTCTTGTCTAGACGTGGAATGTTTGTTGGTAAGGGCTATACCCTAAATGGAATGTTCAAAATGAATGTATTGGTTGTTAACCAAAACAAAAATATGAATGAAAATGTTTCTTCTACTTACATGATTGAGTCTTCTAATGTTTGGCATGGTAGACTTGGACATGTAAATTTTAATTCATTACGACGTTTAATTAAATTAAACTTGATACCAACATTCCATATCGAGTCCAATCACAAATGCGAGACATGTGTTGAATCCAAACTTACGAGATCATCGTTTAAATCGGTTGAACGAATAACCGAACCCCTTGATTTAATTCATACCGATGTGTGTGATTTAAAAGCGGTTCCCACGCGTGGAGGAAATAAGTACTTCATCACGGTTATTGATGATTGTACTAAATATTGCTACGTGTATTTACTAAAGAGTAAAGACGAAGCAATAGAGAAGTTTATCTTGTACAAAAATGAAGTTGAGAATCAACTTAAAAAGAAGATAAAAGCTTTGAGAAGCGACCGAGGAGGTGAATATGTTGCACCTTTTGCGGATTTATGCGCAAAAAGTGGCATTGTACATGAGTGTACACCTCCTTATTCTCCACAATCAAATGGCGTTGCGGAACGAAAGAACCGCACATTGAAAGAAATGATGAACGCCATGTTGATAAGCTCGGGAGTGAACCGAGAAATGTGGGGGGACGCCATTCTCTCAGCAAACTATCTTTTAAACAAGATCCCTTTGAAAAATAGGGACGAAACTCCATATGAGTTATGGAGAAAAAGGAAGCCTTCGTACAAATACTTGAAAGTGTGGGGGTGCCTAGCTAAGGTGATTGTACCACCTCCTAAGGCTCTTAGGATAGGACCCAAAACTGTTAATTGCATTTTCATTGGATATGCACATCAAAGTAGTGCGCATCGTTTTCTTGTATATGAATCCAAGAATCCCGATGTACACAAACACACTATCATAGAGGCAAATCCTAATGTCGTCTCATATTTTGAGAATGTGTTTCCTATGTTAGGACAAACACATGCGCCTTCATCAAGAGCGGTTGATGAAGCAGGTCCAAGTTCGTCTACATGGTTAGATGAAGCAGGACCAAGTTCATCTACACGATTAGATGAAAGTCATGAACGCCCCGAGGTCGAGGAGGGTGAGCTTAGACGAAGTAAACGACAAAGGGTTGAAAAATCTTTTGGTCCAGACTTCATGAGCTACATGGTTGAGGGTGAGCCCAATACCTACCGCGAAGCGGTTACCTCCACGGAAGGACCTCAATGGCAAGAAGCAATTAAGAATGAAATTGATTCTATATTGCAAAATCATACTTGGGAATTAGTAGATCTTCCACCTGGTTGCAAACCACTTGGATATCGTTGGATATTCAAAAGGAAGATGAAAGCTGACGGAAGTATTGATAAATACAAGGCAAGGTTAGTGATCAAAGGATTTAGACAAAAGGAGGGTCTAGATTACTTTGATACTTACTCTCCTGTTACGCGAATAACCTCTATAAGATTGGTTCTTTCAATTGCGGCTCTAAGAAATTTGGAAGTTCACCAAATGGATGTAAAGACCGCATTTCTAAATGGCGATTTAGAAGAAGAAATTTACATGGAACAACCTGAGGGTTTTTCCACCCCTGGAAACAAGGGTAAAGTATGTAAATTGGTCAAGTCTTTGTATGGCTTGAAGCAAGCTCCAAAACAATGGCATCAAAAGTTTGATCATGTCATGATTGACAATGGTTTCAAAATAAATGAGTGCGACAAGTGTGTTTATTTTAAAGACACACCAAGAGGTTATGTGATTCTATGTCTTTATGTAGATGATATGCTTATCATTGGGAGTGATGATAAGATGATCAACTCAACGAAAGACAAGTTAAAAGCGAGGTTTGACATGAAAGACATGGGTCTCGCGGATGTGATTCTTGGAGTAAAAATCACTAGAACCCAAAATGGTCTTGTGTTGAGTCAATCTCACTACGTGGACAAGATCCTTGGGAAATTCAATTCGGACGATACGAGTATAGCTCGATCTCCAATTGATAATACCCAACGCCTAAGGAAGAATAGAGGCGAGAGTGTTTCTCAGTTAGAATACTCAAGAATCATTGGTAGTCTCATGTATCTAATGACATGTACTAGACCCGACTTAGCGTACGTTGTGAGCAGGCTAAGTAGATACACCAGTAATCCGAGCGAGGATCATTGGAAAGCTATCACGAGGGTGCTTAGATACATAAGATACACGAGAGACTATGGATTGCATTATACCCGTGATCCAGCAGTAATCGAAGGATTCACTGATGCGAACTGGATATCGGATATAAAAGATCATAGATCGACAAGTGGATATGTGTTTACACTTGCTGGCGCAGCTATATCTTGGAAGTCTTCCAAGCAAACGATTATAGCTAGATCTACGATGGAATCCGAATTCGTCGCTTTAGATAAAAGCGGGGAAGAAGCGGAGTGACTACATCAATTTGTGGAAGATATTCCAAGATGGCCAAAGCCATTGACGGCGATCTGCATACATTGTGACAATCAGTCTGCTCTTGCTAGAGCACAAAACATGATGTACAATGGCAGATCAAGGCACATTCGACGTAGACACAACACGGTACGACAACTTATCTCAACGGGTGTCATCTCAGTTGACTATGTGAGGTCAAATGAGAACATTGCGGACTCGTTAACAAAAGGCTTAAGCACAGATAAGGTGTATAGGTTGTCAAGAGGAATGGGACTAAAGCCCATAGATGAAGGGAATATGAGGGAAACCTAACCTAGTTGACTGGAGATCCCAAGATCTAGGTTCAATAGGCAAACTTAATCATAAACCTAAAGGGAGTCACTGTGGGGGGTGCCCCAAAAATCAATAAAGGGAGTTGTATACTTCCTAGTCCATTCCAATCAGTGACATGAAGGAAAGGTTAAGCATGTTGAGGTTAAGGATTTTGAGGAAATCCAAATTAACCATGATGCTTTTAATGATTCAGAGGAATCACCTATGTTAGAGAGAAGTGGGGTCGCTTCGAATGGATTTGTGGGGAGGCGCAAATCCTAGAGCTCTCGCAGAACCAGGAACGTGTTCCATGACCATGAACGGACACAACCATGAGGTCTTAACTCGACTAGGGAGAGTATTGTGTGAATGTATATTGTCGCCTACATAAATGGGGGATTGTTCAAGGACACCGCGTCTACAAGACCCTAGGAGGCTAAGTATGCTTCACAAAAGAAGGTTCAAAGGTTACACCTACCTATCTTGCAATGCTCAACTGTTGAACGTGTATCGTTGAAACTTGATAGATCGATTTCTATTCATGTGGGGGATTGTTGGAAATTCTGTGAAAATAGCATTTTCACAAATATAGGAAAATGATTTTTTCCTATTTTGGACTAGAAATAAATATAATAAAATGAGCGGGTTTTATATATTTATTTGTGGGTTTGTGTTCTATGTTGGAAGACCTTCGCAACGAACTAAACCACGTCCAAAACGGAGCTAAGATGAATGAGATATCGATGCTCAAAGTTTGGTGTTTGAAACTTAAATGCTGGAAAAGTGGGAAAGTAGCACCTTGTCCCACATCGGATGAGAGATGAAACTTAAAGGGGTATTTAAGTGGGAACTCTCCATCCTTATTGTTTCATGGAAGCACTCACTAGTGTACTCGCGAAGGGTGCGGAGCACCATAACTCGCACTCGCACACGCGCGCGCGCGTGGCGTGGGCGATGAGGCGATGAGGCGCTTTGATGGCGCACTTTGCACTTCGCTCGCATCGCCGCGAGCCGCTTGAGAGCCGCCTTTGTATTTTTGACCACGTGCGCGTGGTGGAAGCACAAGGGTTGCAAGGACCAAGTGGTTGGTGATGGGGCATGACGTGGCAATCATGCGCGCGGGGTACACATGGCGCGCACTAGCGCATGGTGCATGGGCCTGATGTGACGTGCGCGGCACACCAAAGTGAGCCAAAACGGCGCGACTGTGTGGCGTGCTCGTAGAGGCTCACAGGTGACGTGGCACATGCGCGCAGGCGCATGGACCTAAGTGAGTATGGCGCACGCGCGTATGGCAGTGAGCCAAGTGGACGCACCGCGCGCGAGGGCTGCAGACCTGCGCGCGCACCAGTGTGTCTTGCGCGCGCGCGCGCAGAAGCTTCTAGCAGCAGTTACTGCAGTGCAGTTACGTTTTCAGCATTCGAAACTGACGTAGTTAATGCGTTTGACTGAGAATTTAATGACGAATTAAGGTGCATTGAAGACGTTTAATGCAGTTTAATTCGCCCACTTAATTCTTTTTCTGTTTCGACTTCAGTTTGCAGTATAAATAGGAGGAGCCTACTGCAGCTAAGATACTGAAATTCACCAGCTCTATACAACCTTCTCTCCCTACAGAATTCTGATCTTCTTCTCTCAAGCAAGCAAGGTACACCTTCGGGTTGGAGTAAAGACCGGCAGTGCAACTGCTTGAGGCTGTTGTATCCTGGAAACAAACGTGTTCTCCTGGGAGACACGAAATTTGTTTTAAGGGACCCGTGTCTAACACGATCCTCAGCCAAGAACAGTTTCGTCTGTTCGAGTTTTCAGATCTTGTTTTTCCATTTTTCAGTTGTAATCTGTATTTTATTTTCATTCTGTAATTGTTTCAGTATTTCAAGTTAATAAAGGAATTATTTTATTTATTTTGCACGAACGGATTCCTACAATATATACACACGCGCACTAATTCTATGTAATACTTTCTTGAAAGTATACGAATTGGTAACACAATGTTGGGGACATGTGAACTACTACTAACTACTAAGCATGTTCTTCCCATCGTAAGTTAGCTTTGTTGACTGTTGTAACTATACATTCGGGTTTAACCATATTTCTAAGTATACAATTGCAATATTTTAGGCTAGAGGGTATGGTGATGGTCCTCCAAAAGAGGATGATCCGTCACGTAGGCGCCACGTCATAGTCCTCCCAAGGATGGTCCATCCCACAAAACTAGAGGGTATGGGAGGATGGTCCATCTCTATGCACTATGTACAAGTAGTAATGCCTAATGTACAAATCAAACACAAACAAAGGGGGCCCACCAGATTTGCTTCGTCGCCAACGTCCAGATGCTGCCGCTGAGGACGGGACGGGGGCGGCACGGTGTGCCGGCGTCGCCGGACCTCGACGGGGTGGGGGACGTCCCCCATACCCTATAGCCTTACATTACACAGGTTGTTTACGGTTGAATGTTCTCACTTTATATTGTTATAATAACGGTCACCGAAATTAAGGCAAAAACAACTTCTAGTTGCTATTAATTAGTAGACTACGGAAAGGTATGAACGATCCAACATACAAAAACAAAATAAGTTACTACTTTGGGCCCTGTAAAGTTGAGCCCAACCTTTTTTTACAGGGGTGGCAAAGAAAAATGTATTTGCATTTAGCCCATTTGGTCATCACTATTTTGTTATTTGTGTATTAGGGTCAAAGCAGCAAAAGTCAACCATCAAACAAAGTCAGAGGAGGTGCATCGTTCTTGGTCTGCCATCATCACAAAAAAATGTACAAGAAACTCGTTTTGGAATTGTGAAATGAAAGAAAGAGAAAACCAAAAGCCCACAATTCTAATGTCTGATACACATACACTAGTGACCGACATGTCAACGAAAAAGTCAAAACGAAACCGGTTTAAGGGACTTTATGGTATAATGGTATCTGTAGGTTTATTGACAATTAATTTGATGATGAAATTTGAAGCGGAAGATTTGATTCTAGGGTTTAGGGGGTGTTTGGCCTAGCTTTTTTTTTTTTTTTTTTTTTTTTTTTTTTTTTTTTGCTTATGTTTATATTTTAAAGTAGCTTATAGCTTATTTTCTATCATTTGATAAGCTTCGTTTTTGGATTAGCTTATAGCTTATTTTCTATCATTTGAGTAACTTACACCCTTACACAAATAAGCTTCTTCAAATAAGCTTATATAAGCTAATAAGCATAAGCTTAAAAAGCTAAACCAAACACCAAGTTAAGCTTATTTTGTAAAAAAAAAAAAAAAAAAAAAACTAGGCCAAACACCCCCTTGGTGGTTTCTGTGGGTTTCAATTGACAGTTAATTTGATGATGAAATTTGAAGAGGATGATTTGATTCTATTGGTGAGCAAAAGGAAAAACTCGACCCCTTGAACTCTGGTGTTTATGTTATAAATGTCTTAAAATAAGCATGTGTCATTATTTGCGTGTTAAGATAGATCTTGTTTTGTTTATGACGCTAAAAGGACGACCACAAAAAAGTGTGTCATAAATATATTGAATTTTGTAAAACCATGACATTTTTTTCTTGACAGACACACTAGTACA
>JARYGA010008890.1:0-31160 GCA_030545235.1 Helianthus tuberosus | reverse complement strand
TAAGCGGACCTGTCAACTTGACATATAAGCGAACCACCTTGTTACCCTATAAGCGAACCTATCAAGTGACTAATAAGCGAACCTAACTTTGTCCCTATAAGTGAACCTACCTAAAGATGTTCACAAAAGCGGACCTACAACATAAAATCTAATTTTGACTTTCTAAACCCTATGTTGACCAATCTTGACCTAAGACATACTGTAGACGTAGTCAACAGACATCCCATGCATCAACAATAATCAACAATCAACCCTAAACAATATTATACTTACCAAGTGCCAAAATATTGCATATTACATAATAGCATGAACTTGATCTTTTACAAAAACTTGTAGTAACTCGGTAGAATGTTTAGTAGGCTTAGTTACCCTTTAAAGTGCGTTTATTACTTTACAAATCTCATTCTTAAAGAGTTTAGGTGTTTACAACTTGTAAACCTATTTTACAAAAATGTTTATTTATAACATCTTCTTGTTTCTCTAGTATCTCTACACTTGTTTTACTGTCACACCCCGACTACGTGTAACATACGAAACGTGGCGGAAAACGTCGGGGAGTGTTGTAACAGAATTAATTGTTTCATAACCATGGCATACAAAGTTGTATTTATTTATCAACACAAGAGTTTCATTGTTTTAAACAGGAGTCAAAGAGTTTTTAACATAATTAAACATAGTCTATCTTCGTTTTAAATCTCTAAGGCACAGGTCCGCCCTAGTGTCATGATCATCATCCTACGGAAAAGCACCTGAAAACACATGTGAAAGTAGGTACGTCAGCATAAAAATGCCTGTGAGATACATAGGTTTTGTGAAAATAGGATTCATGACTTAAGTTTAAGAAAAAGTTTAGTCATGAACCTTGTTATTTGATTTGTTTTGTAAATCGTTTGAAAAACAATAAGTTTAGATGATATGTATAAATAAGTGAATAATGTATGGTTAATTGAATAACCATGTAAAATGAATTTGTATAAGATGAGTTGTTTGTAAACAATGTCTTGTGAAAATAAGTTGTTTATGTAAAATGTAATATGTTAAATATTGAAATGATTTAAATAACGCTACAATATGTAATACCATACAAACACTTATATATAGGAAGTACTAGCGGCGTATCCACCATGCTTGTATCATATTACACATGCCTCGTTACTTAAATCACTTAAACAAACCACCAATGTATAAAGTCTATGTTTAAACCAATAGTCAAAAGTCCTTGTATAATCCATGTCAAATGTTTATAAGTCCAAACGTAGTCAAGTAATGTGTAGCAAATGTTATGTATTATAAGTAAAGTATTGTCACATAATTCAAATGTAGAAATGTACAAAACAAAGTAATTTGAATATATCAAAAAGTTATGTTTCGTAAAGTAATGCATGTTACATTGATACAAACATTTATGTGGTAAGTTAACGCATACATTCAAGCCTTGAGACAGTCGGACAACCCTTTCAGTCAAGGTTATCAAAAGTAATGTTTTCGGATTCAGTCATTCCTTACATCCAAACAAACCCGGGATGTCAGGAATGGGATTTGTCAAGTCCTATGGTACCAGTACTTACTACCGAGCGGCGTAGCTAATGTTAATGAACGTATAATAGTCTCGTTTGTGCAAACCAAATGTCATAGCAAAAGTGAACATGTTATATGAAAACGATGTACTAAGTATGCTAAGTTAACGTACAAAGCAAAAAGTCATGTAAATCAATGTGCTAGCATGCTATCAGTTAACATACATAGCAGAAATGTAATGTAAAACAATGTACTAAGTATGCACACAATGGACATACATAGCATGAAATGTAATGAAATCATGTACTATAATGTACTAACAAACATAGCAGTTATATGATGTGAAAACAGGAAAGCACGAAAGTAACAAGTAGGCACATGTGTTCCACCCCAAAACGTTTGGAAAACAGTAAAAGAGGGGTTCTATGTACTCACTTGAGATTGCTCAGAAGTCCTAAGATAACCACCAAGCAATGCTAGAGATCACGGAATATCAAACGACACCTAATATAGGTAACTACATTAATAAACCGGACCTAAATCGAAAGATCGGATAGAATGAGGGCTCGTAAACCAAATGAGTATGGGAACTCATGTAGTATGGTTTAATAAAGCCTACATACTAAATGAAACCTAACCTAAGTGCTTGTGACCCATTACGACCCGTTTAGGTAGCTTATGCTACTTTAACGCCTCGTTCGCGTGAAACGCGTTCAGACCGCCTAACTAGTCCTATGATAAGTAATATATGCCTTAACATGTCTAATATGGTTGTCAAATCAGTTTAGATGTCAAAAGTTATGTTACATATGTTTAAAATGAATTTTGGCATCAAAGGGGTATTTTGGTAATTTACCTAAGGCATATAAACTACCTATCATACAACTAACTAAACGTCGTGACCATAAGGTATAACCTTGGAAGGTTATTCCCTATATACTATGGTCACCTAACGTGTTTGGTCGGATCCTAAAGATCGACCAAATGGGTCGGGTTCGAAAGTATAAGCGATTGTTTAGATCGCTTACCTTACGACCCTATATAAGCACTAAACTAAAAGTGACGAGCTAAGCATGCTAAAACATGCTTAACTAAGTTTAGAAAATAGGTTTGGTATCACAACAAACGGTTGTGATACCTAAGAGTAGTTTGGTTACAAAATACGGAAGAATACGTATTCTGCCCGAAACTACGGCTCGTCACTGAGCCTAGATAACGTGGTAATCAGTAGGTTTAGTCACTAGGGACTATAACCATCGTGATCACGCTCACGTTAAGAAGTTCAAACGAACTTCGCATCGACCATAAACTGGTCAATGCAGAAAGTCAAACAAAGTTTGACTTTCGGACTCGAAAAGCAATAAAAGGACGAAAGAATACTTACGAAGGGTCCCCGAATGCTAATCTAGATCAAAATAGCTCAGGTATGAAACAAAGGTTTCAACTTAGAGCACAATTGATCAGATTCTTGTGAGGAATGAGTGAAAATGTGATGGGTATTTATAGATTTCGGGTAACCGTTAAGATCGTTTCTTGAATAACGTGATTTAATCTAGTGCGTACACTTGTCAAAATATCATGGTAACTGAAAATGGCCTATTATGAGCTGAAAGGGCAAGTTTAGATTGTGTGGTTGTGGTTTAATCAGCTGAAATCTGCTGACTAAGCATACTTATCTGTTCTGGGAGGCTGAGGCGGCCCGCTTCAGGATCAGACAAAGCTAATGCGGGCAGCTTGGCCCTTCTGATCTGCATATTACTTTCAAAAATGACAGTTTCAGCCCCTGCACGTGTTTAAGGCCTTTTCCGACACTTCTAAGGCCCGTAAAGCCAACTTTAAGGCCCTAAAATGATGCCTAAACATTGTGGACATGAAACATGTTCAAAAATATGTCTGATGTCAGTTCGTTTGGTCGTACGAACGCGATGTTCGCTTAATTACGACGGAATGCGCACAAGCGCGAAAAACGATCCAAATGACGCGACGAACGGATTTTTCTCATGCCAAACACTAAAATAAAATATTATAGTGTTTACATAAATTTTTGGATGTCCGGATGTATTCAGAACGTGAGTTATGCGTGAAAATGCAAACTTGTGCACTTTTTGACACTTTTAGTCCCTGAATGACCCAAAAGTTTATTTTAGCGCACCGAACCCCTTAAAGCCTATTTCTAAGCTATGTAAAGGATATTTAAGGTGTGTTTAACTTATGGTCATGTTCCGGAATGTTCGTTACAGTTCAAATTGGCATACTTTCGTAGTTTGTCAAGTTTAGTCCCTGTAAGCGAATTAACTTGTTTTTGCCATACCAAAGCCTTTAAAACTTATTTCTAAGTTATGTAAAGGTTATTTAAGGTATGTTGAGTATATGTTGATGTTCCGGAGTATTTTTCGCATTAAACTGATTACGTTTACGCACCAGTTTGCGTATAACTCTCCAGAAAGTAATATAGAGTTTGAAATTACATAAAAGTCAAAACATGAAAAATGTAAAACACAACCAAACAAACATTGGGATCAAATAACGTTGTTTTATTGATAATAGAACTGTTCACAATGATTACAAGCACAGTTGTTACAGTCTCCCCTACTTGTGGAAATTTCGTCCCGAAATTTATTTAGAGGAAACTCGTGGGAAAAGATGCGGATATTTCGCCTTCATTTGATCTTCGCATTCCCAAGTAAACTCGGGTCCACGTTTAGCTTCCCAGCGAACTTTGACAAAAGGAATGCACTTGCGTTTAAGCCACTTGACTTCATGTTCCATGATTTCCACTGGTTTCTCAACAAATTTCAGTGTTTTGCCAACACGAATTTCGTCAAGCGGTATGTGGAGGTTCTCATCAGCTGAACACCTCTTGAGATTGGACACGTGAAAAGTTGGATGAACATTTCCAAGTTCAGGAGGTAGCTCAAGTCTGTAGGCTACCTTTCCGATTCTTTCGACGATCTTGAATGGTCCAACGTATCTAGGTGCAAGTTTTCCTTTCTTTCCAAATCTGATCACACCTTTCCAAGGTGAGACCTTAAGTAATACTCGATCACCGACTTGAAATTCCAAGGCTTTGCGTTTTGGGTCCGCGTAACTCTTCTGACGGTTTCTAGCTATCTGAAGGTTTTCACGAACTTTCTTGATCTTGTCAGTTGTCTCTAAAATGAGTGTAGGTCCAGTAAGTTGAGCCTCGCCGATCTCATTCCAGCAGACTGGTGAATGACATTTTCGACCATAGAGAGCCTCGAAAGGAGCCATTTTGATGCTGGTGTGATAACTGTTGTTGTAGGAGAATTCAATCAACTTAAGATGTGAATCCCAACTACCACCGAAATCGATCACACAAGCTCTAAGCATATCCTCCAGAGTCTGGATTGTTCTCTCAGATTGACCATCCGTTTGCGGATGATAAGCTGTGCTCAAATTAAGTTGGGTCCCCATAGCAGATTGCATGGTTCTCCAAAAATGAGAAGTGAAACGAGCATCTCTGTCAGAAATGATGTTCAAAGGAACACCATGTCGAGCTACAATTTCATCCACATAGATTTGAGCAAGTCTGTCAGCAGGAAAATCCTCACGGATTGGCAAGAAATGCGCTGACTTAGTAAGACGATCAACAACTACCCAGATGGCATCATGACCTTTCTTTGTGCGCGGAAGTTTAGTAACAAGATCCATAGTAATGTTTTCCCATTTCCAAACTGGAGCTCTAAGCATATCCTCCAGAGTCTGGATTGTTCTCTCAGATTGACCATCCGTTTGCGGATGATAAGCTGTGCTCAAATTAAGTTGGGTCCCCATAGCAGATTGCATGGTTCTCCAAAAATGAGAAGTGAAACGAGCATCTCTGTCAGAAATGATGTTCAAAGGAACACCATGTCGAGCTACAATTTCATCCACATAGATTTGAGCAAGTCTGTCAGCAGGAAAATCCTCACGGATTGGCAAGAAATGCGCTGACTTAGTAAGACGATCAACAACTACCCAGATGGCATCATGACCTTTCTTTGTGCGCGGAAGTTTAGTAACAAGATCCATAGTAATGTTTTCCCATTTCCAAACTGGGATCTCTGGTTGCTCCAATAAACCAGAAGGACGCTGATGTTCAGCCTTAACCTTAAGACAAGTAAGGCATTTTGATACGTATAAGGCAATGTCTTTCTTCATACCAGGCCACCAATAGTGAATACGAAGATCCTTATACATCTTATCTGAGCCCGGATGAATAGAATAACGCGACTTATGGGCTTCATCCATAAGTAAGGTACGAAGATCATCCTGGCTTGGGACCCACAAACGGTCCATGAAGTAATACGATCCATTGTCCTTCAGTTCCAAAGCAGGCGTTATGTGATAGGGAAATTCCTTATCCATTAAACCTTGTGAAACACAAGATTGTTGAGCCTGAGAAATGCGTGCTTGGATATCGGATTGAGCTTGAATAACAGATTGAACACGTACACAATGAAGCTTAGTACGTTCCTTACGACTCAATGCATCAGCTACGACATTCGCCTTACCAGGATGGTAGCGAATTTCGCAGTCATAGTCGTTTAAAAGCTCAACCCAACGTCGTTGCCTCATGTTGAGTTCTTTCTGATTGAAGATATGCTGGAGACTTTTGTGGTCCGTGAAAACCACACATTTTGTACCGTACAAATAGTGTCTCCAGATCTTTAGAGCGAAAACAACTGCACCCAACTCAAGATCATGAGTGGTGTAGTTCTTCTCATGTATCTTCAACTGCCTCGATGCATATGCTATGACTTTGTTCCTTTGCATGAGAACACAGCCAAGACCCAGTTTAGATGCATCGCAATAAACAACGAAATCATCATTGCCCTCAGGCAAAGTTAGAACAGGCGCGTCACAAAGCTTCTGCTTCAAGTGTTGAAAAGCTTCCTCTTGTTTGTATCCCCAATAAAAGGGAATTTTCTTCTGAGTTAGAGCAGTTAGAGGAACTGCAATCTTCGAGAAGTTTTCTATGAAGCGGCGATAATAACCCGCTAGACCAAGAAAAGATCGAACCTCAGTGGGAGTAGTAGGCGTATCCCAATCCTTGATCGCACTGATCTTGGAGGGATCCACATGAATACCTTGTTCGTTGATAATATGTCCTAAGAATTGAACCTCTTTGAGCCAGAATTCACACTTTGAGAATTTAGCGAAAAGTTGTTCTTTCTTTAGGAGTTCCAGAGTAAGACGAAGATGTTGCTCGTGATCAGCTCGCGTCTTAGAGTATATCAAGATGTCATCAATAAAAACAATGACGAACTGATCCAAATAAGGTTTGCAGACCCTATTCATTAAGTCCATGAAAACAGCAGGAGCATTAGTCAAACCGAATGGCATGACTGTGAACTCGTAATGCCCATACCGAGTGCGGAACGCCGTCTTGGGAATATCTTCTTCATGAACACGAAGTTGATGATACCCGGAACACAGATCAATCTTCGAAAAATAAGAGGCACCTTGTAACTGATCAAAGAGGTCGTCTATGCGCGGTAGGGGATATCGATTCTTGATGGTAAACTTGTTAAGCTCGCGATAATCGATACACATCCTAAAGGATCCATCCTTCTTCTTGACAAAAAGAACGGGAGCACCCCAAGGTGAAAAGCTAGGACGGATAAAACCTTTGTCAGAGAGTTCCTGAAGCTGCTTAGCCAACTCTTGCATCTCAGATGGCGCAAGACGATATGGAGCTCTGGCAATGGGATTTGCACCAGGTACGAGATTTATGCGGAACTCGACTTGGCGTGTTGGAGGTAGACCAGGTAACTCTTCAGGGAAAACTTCAGAATAATCCCGAACGACAGGAATATCTGAAATAGACTTTCCCTTGCCTTTATCTGCTGTAACATGTGCTAAGAAAGCCACATAGTTCTTCCGCAGATACTTCCGAGCTTTAAAACAAGACATGAGTTTGAGACCACCGGCAGGTTTCTCACCTTGAACCTGTAGGATCTCGCCTGTCGAAAGCGGCACACGAATAATCTTCTCAGAACAAACTATCTCTGCGCGATGCTTAGATAACCAATCCATACCCACTATGACGTCGAAGCTTCCAAGTTGCATAGGCGTGAGGTCGATAGGAAAAAGATGATCGTTAAGATTCAACTGGCAGTTGTGAAGAACAGAATCAAGAACAATGGGTTCACCACTAGCAACCTCTACTGTCAAAGGTTTACCTAGTTTTGTTCTAGACACGCGAAGTAATGGCTCAAAAGACAATGACACAAAACTCTTGTCGGCACCCGAATCAAAAAGAACAGATGCAGGCTGATTATTAATAAAGAACGTACCGTTCACCACGTTATCATCTGCCTGCGCCTCTTGGGCATTCAAGTTAAAAGCTCGTCCTCGAGCCTGAGCCTGATTAGGGATCTGATTCTGGTTTTGGTTGACTAGCCTTGGGCACCGGTTCCTGTAGTGGGTCAGATCCCCACAATTGTAGCACGAACAAGGAGGAAAATGAGGTCGTGCAGCTTGACCTTGTTGCTGAGCAAGAGGCTGAGCAACTTGTTGGGCTTGGTTCTGAACTGCCTGGTTCTGGTTAACAGGAATGCGGCAGGTGGCAGCAAGATGACCAGGCCTTCCGCAGTTGGTGCACTGACGACACTGGAGGTGTGGTTGATGATGGCCGTTACACCTGTTGCACAAAGGTGCATTGCCAAGATAAGGCTTCTTGGCTAGTGGTTGCGCAGGCAGATTTGGTGCAGCTTGAGCCTGTGCAGTAACGGCATAGTTTTGGGAAGCCTTTCGCTTCCTAGACCCTCCAGAATTCTTTCCCTTCTTGTTTTGACCTTTCTTGCTATCCTCATTATCAGCCGACTGCTTCTTGCCCTTGTCACCCTTTTTATGCAGCTTTCCCTTACGAACCTGCGACTCAGTCAATGTCGCTGATAACTCGATCGCCTGACGTAGTGTGGCAGGGTTACTACCAGTAATGATGTCTTGTACTGAGTCAGGTAGGCCGTCGATGTATCTTTCGATAGCCTTGTCGAGTGGGGTAACCATAGTTGGGCAAAGCAGACTCAACTCTTCAAACCTATCAGTATACGCCCGATGCTCACCACTATCTTGCTTCAAATTATCAAATTCCTTCTCCAAAGCTCGCTGCTCATGACGAGGACAGAATTCCCTCATCATAAGGGCCCTAAGTTCGGCCCAAGTTTGCGCTAGAGCAACTTCTGCACCCCGATCTCTCATAACCCCATTCCACCATGTGAGAGCCCTTTTCTGAAACACGCTCGAAGAAAACTCGACCTTGCGATTATCCGGACACTGCACGTGGCGGAAAGTATTCTCAATGCTCTCAAACCATTGAAGAAGCCCAGTCGCTCCCTCAGAACCACTAAACTTGAGTGGTTTAGCCGAGTTAAAATCCTTGTATTTGCATGGAGCATTGTTATTATTGTTGGCTTGTTGCCATTGAGCAAAGAGATTTGGGAATTGAGCAGCCATCTGCTCCGCAATAATTTCTGCCAGTTCGGCAGTCGCAATCAGATTGTCGCGTCGAGGAGGCATTCTAAAAGAGGAAACATGAAAAGAAACGAGTGAGATGATGGGATGAAAAGAATGAGATGAAACAAAATCAACAAAAGCAAAGATGGTGGTCATTTGTCCGTATCACAAAGTAAACAAACGACACACAGTGACTAATCAATGTAAATGGATAAAAAATAATGTATCATGAAGACATGCTCGCCTATAAGTGAACACTCATCCCAAGAATTCCCAGGTAAGCACAACTGGTCTCGCGTCTGATGAGATGTATACGAAGTGCTTGCCTAGACAGAAAACCCAGAATATAGGCATTCACTCTTCCAGTTTGCACGTGTTCACATTATTTAAAACCCAAAACGTTGACGAGATTTTGAAAATTTTGAAGGCACAAGGCCAAAATTTTAGTCAAACTGGAAGGGTTCAAAACCATATAACAGAGGGTTCAAAACCTTGTAATAAATTATTCAAAAGCAGATGATTGTTTTTCAAAAATCGTTTCGGAAAAATTTGGTTCTTGTTTTGATAATCACCTAAGGATAGGTGATGTACATGTTTTAAGATCTAAACACAAGATAACTTGTGTTAGGGTCCTAGAAAGGTTATAGTCTAGGTCAAAGCATTACTAATAACCTAATTCCCTATAACCATTGGCTCTGATACCAACTCTTCTGTCACATCCCGACCACGTGTAACATACGAAACGTGGCGGAAAACGTCGGGGAGTGTTGTAACAGAATTAATTGTTTCATAACCATGGCATACAAAGTTGTATTTATTTATCAACACAAGAGTTTCATTGTTTTAAACAGGAGTCAAAGAGTTTTTAACATAATTAAACATAGTCTATCTTCGTTTTAAATCTCTAAGGCACAGGTCCGCCCTAGTGTCATGATCATCATCCTACGGAAAAGCACCTGAAAACACATGTGAAAGTAGGTACGTCAGCATAAAAATGCCTGTGAGATACATAGGTTTTGTGAAAATAGGATTCATGACTTAAGTTTAAGAAAAAGTTTAGTCATGAACCTTGTTATTTGATTTGTTTTGTAAATCGTTTGAAAAACAATAAGTTTAGATGATATGTATAAATAAGTGAATAATGTATGGTTAATTGAATAACCATGTAAAATGAATTTGTATAAGATGAGTTGTTTGTAAACAATGTCTTGTGAAAATAAGTTGTTTATGTAAAATGTAATATGTTAAATATTGAAATGATTTAAATAACGCTACAATATGTAATACCATACAAACACTTATATATAGGAAGTACTAGCGGCGTATCCACCATGCTTGTATCATATTACACATGCCTCGTTACTTAAATCACTTAAACAAACCACCAATGTATAAAGTCTATGTTTAAACCAATAGTCAAAAGTCCTTGTATAATCCATGTCAAATGTTTATAAGTCCAAACGTAGTCAAGTAATGTGTAGCAAATGTTATGTATTATAAGTAAAGTATTGTCACATAATTCAAATGTAGAAATGTACAAAACAAAGTAATTTGAATATATCAAAAAGTTATGTTTCGTAAAGTAATGCATGTTACATTGATACAAACATTTATGTGGTAAGTTAACGCATACATTCAAGCCTTGAGACAGTCGGACAACCCTTTCAGTCAAGGTTATCAAAAGTAATGTTTTCGGATTCAGTCATTCCTTACATCCAAACAAACCCGGGATGTCAGGAATGGGATTTGTCAAGTCCTATGGTACCAGTACTTACTACCGAGCGGCGTAGCTAATGTTAATGAACGTATAATAGTCTCGTTTGTGCAAACCAAATGTCATAGCAAAAGTGAACATGTTATATGAAAACGATGTACTAAGTATGCTAAGTTAACGTACAAAGCAAAAAGTCATGTAAATCAATGTGCTAGCATGCTATCAGTTAACATACATAGCAGAAATGTAATGTAAAACAATGTACTAAGTATGCACACAATGGACATACATAGCATGAAATGTAATGAAATCATGTACTATAATGTACTAACAAACATAGCAGTTATATGATGTGAAAACAGGAAAGCACGAAAGTAACAAGTAGGCACATGTGTTCCACCCCAAAACGTTTGGAAAACAGTAAAAGAGGGGTTCTATGTACTCACTTGAGATTGCTCAGAAGTCCTAAGATAACCACCAAGCAATGCTAGAGATCACGGAATATCAAACGACACCTAATATAGGTAACTACATTAATAAACCGGACCTAAATCGAAAGATCGGATAGAATGAGGGCTCGTAAACCAAATGAGTATGGGAACTCATGTAGTATGGTTTAATAAAGCCTACATACTAAATGAAACCTAACCTAAGTGCTTGTGACCCATTACGACCCGTTTAGGTAGCTTATGCTACTTTAACGCCTCGTTCGCGTGAAACGCGTTCAGACCGCCTAACTAGTCCTATGATAAGTAATATATGCCTTAACATGTCTAATATGGTTGTCAAATCAGTTTAGATGTCAAAAGTTATGTTACATATGTTTAAAATGAATTTTGGCATCAAAGGGGTATTTTGGTAATTTACCTAAGGCATATAAACTACCTATCATACAACTAACTAAACGTCGTGACCATAAGGTATAACCTTGGAAGGTTATTCCCTATATACTATGGTCACCTAACGTGTTTGGTCGGATCCTAAAGATCGACCAAATGGGTCGGGTTCGAAAGTATAAGCGATTGTTTAGATCGCTTACCTTACGAACCTATATAAGCACTAAACTAAAAGTGACGAGCTAAGCATGCTAAAACATGCTTAACTAAGTTTAGAAAACAGGTTTGGTATCACAACAAACGGTTGTGATACCTAAGAGTAGTTTGGTTACAAAATACGCAAGAATACGTATTCTGCCCGAAACTACGGCTCGTCACTGAGCCTAGATAACGTGGTAATCAGTAGGTTTAGTCACTAGGGACTATAACCATCGTGATCACGCTCACGTTATGAAGTTCAAACGAACTTCGCATCGACCATAAACTGGTCAATGCAGAAAGTCAAACAAAGTTTGACTTTTGGACTCGAAAAGCAATAAAAGGACGAAAGAATACTTACGAAGGGTCCCCGAATGCTAATCTAGATCAAAATAGCTCAGGTATGAAACAAAGGTTTCAACTTAGAGCACAATTGATCAGATTCTTGTGAGGAATGAGTGAAAATGTGATGGGTATTTATAGATTTCGGGTAACCGTTAAGATCGTTTCTTGAATAACGTGATTTAATCTAGTGCGTACACTTGTCAAAATGTTATGGTAACTGAAAATGGCCTATTATGAGCTGAAAGGGCAAGTTTAGATTGTGTGGTTGTGGTTTAATCAGCTGAAATCTGCTGACTAAGCATACTTATCTGTTCTGGGAGGCTGAGGCGGCCCGCTTCAGGATCAGACAAAGCTAATGCGGGCCGCTTGGCCCTTCTGATCTGCATATTACTTTCAAAAATGACAGTTTCAGCCCCTGCACGTGTTTAAGGCCTTTTCCGACACTTCTAAGGCCCGTAAAGCCAACTTTAAGGCCCTAAAATGATGCCTAAACATTGTGGACATGAAACATGTTCAAAAATATGTCTGATGTCAGTTCGTTTGGTCGTACGAACGCGATGTTCGCTTAATTACGACGGAATGCGCACAAGCGCGAAAAACGATCCAAATGACGCGACGAACGGATTTTTCTCATGCCAAACACTAAAATAAAATATTATAGTGTTTACATAAAATTTTGGATGTCCGGATGTATTCAGAACGTGAGTTATGCGCGAAAATGCAAACTTGTGCACTTTTTGACACTTTTAGTCCCTGAATGACCCAAAAGTTTATTTTAGCGCACCGAACCCCTTAAAGCCTATTTCTAAGCTATGTAAAGGATATTTAAGGTGTGTTTAACTTATGGTCATGTTCCGGAATGTTCGTTACAGTTCAAATTGGCATACTTTCGTAGTTTGTCAAGTTTAGTCCCTGTAAGCGAATTAACTTGTTTTTGCCATACCAAAGCCTTTAAAACTTATTTCTAAGTTATGTAAAGGTTATTTAAGGTATGTTGAGTATATGTTGATGTTCCGGAGTATTTTTCGCATTAAACTGATTACGTTTACGCACCAGTTTGCGTATAACTCTCCAGAAAGTAATATAGAGTTTGAAATTACATAAAAGTCAAAACATGAAAAATGTAAAACACAACCAAACAAACATTGGGATCAAGCACAGTTGTTACATTTACCACTAAAAATAGTGTAGTTTAAGGAAGAATCAAGTTCTACTAAAAATCATATTTTGAACTTAGTTTTCTTGGAAAATCATTCATGAATCTTAGGTTTATAAGATTACTAGATTACTTTGATTATTGTTTTACAAGAAATCATTTTAATCATCAAGTTCATGTCTACATAAGAAGATGATTATCTTATGTTGTCACATAATCATCCTCTCACTTGCTAGATCATGTGTTTAATCACAATCTAGCAAGCTCCATATGATGATCAACATCATATTCCCAAGTAACAACAACAAGTGTCATACATATACTTAAACAACATTATTTCAACAAGATTTCATCATATGTAAGCTTCAAGTTCATGATTCATGTTCATGTCTTTTAGGGTTCTTGTGATTTATAACATAACACATCTTTTAACAAATCAAAATTAGAAGTATCAAGGGTTTGCGAGAGTCTTACTACTAGCTCTAAGCTAGGGAAGAACACTTGATGAAGAAGATGATGAAAATGGTGGATGAAAGAAAGTGATGAAGGTTCTTCAAGTTCTACAAGAACCAAGCTTCCTAAAACACCTTGTTACACCTTGAGATGACCTTGGATTGCATGAACTTGAAATGAAAACAATGGTGGTGGTGATGAGGGTGTTCGGCCGAGAGGAAGAAGGGAGGGAGGAAGAGAGATGAAGTGAGTGGTGTGGTGTTGTGAATGATATGATGATCTCTAGATATCTTCACACCATACTTATAATCTTCCATCCAATATTTTGTTCACCAAATCAAGCAAGGATCCAATATAATAAGGAAATAAAATCTAGGAGGTATGGTGGTGGGGTCCTTGTGACCGTAAATACCAAGGGGGGGGGGGGTAAATGTAAGTTTGAATGGTAAATTAGATAATAGTTGGAGGTTAAGTGTAATGTCTAGTGTTTTAAGTGTATGATGCCTTATATAGTGTGTTAGGGTGTTCGGGGATCATAACTAGTTCAAAAATAATAAAACAATGCTTCTAGCAATATTTTGGTATTCCGGGTAATGTCCGGTTGTTCGGTTAGATACCGGTTCGTTAAAGTGTCAAGCTATTCCGTTTAATGATCTTTATGTTACTTTTTGTGACACTTTTAATTCCCGACATTTAGGAAAGCATTTAGGACCATTTAGTCAAATTTTTGCACATAACTAGCTTGTTAAAAAGCTGAATTTTGCTGAAAAATGCAGAATTCTGCACTTTAAGTGGGTTTTAGGCACTTTCCGGCACTCAAACTATCACCTAGTGACGCAGTTTTACGGTCCTTACTTCCCTACACACCATACTTGTGTAGTACCCTGTCCCTGGCCCATACTGGGTCTCAAAACACTGTCTGTCTATGTGCTAAACCCCGTCAGCATATTCCCGTTCTATCCGTTAATTGTGCTAACTGTGCTTTGTGCATCATGTATGTCAATATAGTTTGCAGGTGATAATAAGGTGACATTATGTAATATGTGATGCACATGTAAGTATGATGCAGTAATCAGAAAGCGGTTATGTATAATCCAGCACAGTCTTTAAGCATTAATTAATATTAATTAATTGTACGGATACCTGGATTTATGTGGGTTGTCACATTCTCCCCCCGTTAAGAAAATTTCGTCCCGAAATTTAAGTTCTGCTACTAGCTGCAGGGGTCTTGGGGAACAAATGTGGGTACTTCACTTTCATACGATCCTCACGCTCCCAAGTGAACTCTAGGCCGTGTCGCGCGTTCCAACGAACCTTGATGAGTTTGACACTACTCCGTCGCGTCTTGTTAACCTTCCAATCAGTAACCTCAACAGGTTCTTCAGTAAAGTGGAGTGTGTCGTCAATATGGACTTCGTCGGCAGGTATGACAACTGTTTCTTGAGTTGGACTCTCTTTCAGGTTAGATACATGAAATGTATCATGAACGCCATTCAGTTCTGTGGGTAGATCCAACTTGTAAGCTACAAGGCCAATCCTCTCCATGATTTTGAATGGTCCAACGTATCGCGGGTTCAACTTCCCAGGCTTCCCAAAGCGTGCTACACCCTTCCAGGGTGAAACCTTTAACAAAACCATATCTCCTACTGCAAACTCCAACGGTTTCCTTCTTTGGTCCGCGTAACTCTTTTGTCGATCACGAGCCGCCTTTATGCGCTCTCGGATCTGTGTAATCTTATCAGTCGTTTCTTAAACCAATTCAGGACCAACAAGCTGTCTATCCCCCGCTTCTGCCCAGCATAACGGTGATCGACACTTACGTCCATAGAGAGCTTCAAATGGTGCAGCTTGGATACTTGCATGGTAGCTGTTGTTGTATGAGAATTCTACGAAGGGTAAGTGAGTGTCCCAGCTACCACCCAAATCCATCACGCATGCTCGCAACATATCTTCCAACGTTTGAATCGTTCGTTCACTCTGGCCATCTGTGTGCGGATGGAATGCAGTACTCAGATTCAACTGAGAACCAAAGGCTTCTTGGAAGGATTGCTAAATCCTTGATACGAATCTTCCGTCTCGATCAGATATGATTGAGAGAGGCACTCCATGTCGTGCAACTATCTCTCTCAGGTACAGCTCAGCAAGCTTACTAGTGTTGTCTTTCTCCTTGATTGGTAAAAAGTATGCAGATTTGGTCAGACGGTCCACGATTACCCAAATCGTATCGTGACCTCTGGGTGTCCTTGGCAACTTCGTTATAAAGTCCATTGAAATCTGCTCCCATTTCCACATGGGTATTTCGGTTTGTTGCAACAGACCTGAAGGCTTCTGGTATTCGGCCTTTACTTTTGCACAAGTCAAACATTTGCCAACATACGTTGCAACGTCACCTTTTAATTTCGGCCACCAATAGAAATCCTTTATATCCTGGTACATTTTATCCGATCCTGGATGGATCGAGTACCGGGACTTGTGAGCTTCATAAAAAAGAACGTCTCTTAGACCACCGAAGAAAGGAACCCAAATTCGTTTCATGAAGCACAACGTTCCAACATCATTGGGTACTAACTGTTTCTCCATCCCACGGAGATATTCATTCTCAAGATTCTCTTTCTTAAGAGCTTCTCTTTGTGCGGCACGAATGCGCAATGAGAGGTCCGTTTGAACAATCATTTCCAAAGCCCTAACCCTTATGGGCTTAATCCTTTCCTTCCGACTCAAGGCATCAGTGACCACATTCGCCTTCGCTAGGTGATACTTGATTTCACAATCATAATCGTTCAACAGCTCTACCCATCGGCGCTGTCTCATATTAAGCTCTTTTTGATCAAATATATGCTGCAGGCTCTTGTGATCGGTAAAGATTGTACAATGCGTACCGTACAAATAATGTCGCCAGATTTTTAATGCAAACACTACTGCACCTAACTCCAAGTCATGCGGGGTGTAGTTTTTCTCATGAACCTTCAACTGGCGCGAAACATAGGCTATAACTTTCTGTCGCTGCATCAGCACGCAGCCTAAACCTTGACGCGAGGCATCGCAATATACCACGAAGTCGTCAGTGCCTTCGGGTAGGGACAAAATCGGTGCATCGCAAAGCTTGTTCTTCAACAGCTGAAATGCTTCTTCTTGCTTGTCTCCCCATTCGTACTTCTTGTCTTTCTGAGTAAGGGAGGTCAAAGGTTGAGCGATTTTCGAGAAATCCTCAATAAATTTGCGGTAATATCCTGCCAAACCTAGGAATTGTCGAATCTCAGTTGGCGTCTTTGGAGTCTCCCAATTCTTGATTGCTTCAATCTTTGTAGGATCCACATGGATTCCATTTCCATTTACTACATGACCAAGGAACTGAACCTCACGCAACCAAAATTCGCACTTCGAGAACTTCGCATACAACTTTTCTTTCTTAAGCAGCTCTAAGATGGCTCTTAGATGTTGCTCATGTTCTTCCTTCATCTTCGAGTAGATCAAAATGTCATCAATAAACACGATCACAAACTTATCAAGATAGGGCTTGCAGACTCTATTCATCAAATCCATGAATACTGCTGGCGCGTCCGTCAACCCAAATGGCATAACCAGGAACTCGTAGTGTCCATAGCGAGTTCTGAAGGCCGTCTTTGGTATGCTTTCTTCTTGTATCCTCAACTGGTGATAACCCGATCGAAGATCGATTTTTGAGTAAAAACTCGAACCTTGTAGTTGGTCGAAGAAGTCATCAATCCTTGGCAAAGGATACCTATTCTTGTTAGTCAACTTGTTCAGCTCGCGGTAGTCGATGCACATACGGAAACTACCGTCCTTCTTCTTGACAAATAATACTGGAGCTCCCCAAGGCGAGAAGCTTGGTCTGATAAATCCCTTATCCAATAGTTCCTGAAGTTGTGTTGACAGTTCTTGCATCTCGGAGGGCGCAAGTCGATAAGGTGCCTTAGCCACAGGCGCAACACCTGGAACTAAGTCAATGTGAAACTCGACTTGTCTTTGAGGAGGCAATCCTGGCAAGTCTTCGGGAAATACTTCAGGATATTCCTTCATGACTGGAATGTCTTCTAGCTTTGGCTCAGCGGCTTCTTTGTCCACAATGTGTGCCAAGAAGGCGACACATCCTTTCTGCTGACACTTTCGAGCCTTTAAACAACTAATGATGCTTAGGGGCGTATCGTGCTTCTCTCCATGTACCACAATTGTTTCTCCATTCGTCATCGGAATGCGAATGACCTTCTCGTGACATACAATCTCTGCTTGGTTGCTTGACAACCAATCCATCCCTACTACCACGTCGAAGCTTCCCAATTCGACTGGTAGCAGATCAAGCGTAAACTCGTGCTTTCCCAGTTCTATCACGCAACCCCTAATAACTTCATTTGCTTCAACTAGCTTTCCATTTGCTAGTTCTATCGAATACGGAATATCTAGCTTACTTGTTATCAACCCAAGTATATTCTTAAATTCTAGCGATACAAAACTATAATCGGCACCAGTATCAAACAGTACAGATGCAAAGCGTTGATTGATAGGGAACGTACCGGTGACCACATTTGGATCTTGGCGTGCTTCCCTCGCACCGATGTTGAAGACTCTTCCATGTGCTTGATTGAGCTTTGGGCACTCTCTCTTGAAATGCCCCACGTCTTCATAATTAAAACAACATGGTCCTCGACCATTACCATTCCCATTACCACCTTGAGTGTTGTTTTGGTTGCGGTTTCCACTCCCAGCTTGATTCACAAAATTACCACGATTTCCGTTACCGCCATTTCCACCTTGAGGGCGGTTTCCGTATCCATTACCTCCACAGTTGTTGTTTCCATTACCAAAACCCCTTTGACCACCACGGCCAGTACCAACCCAGCATGTTTCTTTCGAGTGACCAACTCTTCCACAAGATTCACATTTTCCAGCTCGGCATCGTCCATTGTGATGCGACTGACACGCATCACATTTGGGCAAAGTGCCCATATACCCCTTTCCTTTGGCCTTGGCCGGTGCGTTTGTCTCATCCTTCTTGTTTGTACTACTGGTACCTTTCTTAAAGTTGGAGAACTTCCGTTTGTTCTCACCGGATGACTCAACGTGAGTCTCCTTCTTCTTTTGGTCAGAGATCGAAAACTTGTTTAACCTGATATCTTCTTCCGTTAACGCTACGCTCAGATCGATAGCCTCGGTGATCGTAGCAGGTTTAGATGTTGTTACCATACTCATAATCTAAGGTGCCAACCCCCAAATGAAACGCTCAACGCGTTTGAATTTCGGGCTAACCATGTATGGTACCACGTGAGATAGATCGTGAAATCTCTGCACATATTCGGCGATCTTCGGGCCGTCCATCTTGAGGTTCCAAAACTCTGTCTCCAATTTTTGAATTTCGGCCCTGGAGCAATACTTTTTACGCATGAATTCCTTCATTTCATTCCAAGTCAAAGCGTATGCTGCTGCCTCTCTCAGAGTTTGGACTTGGAGATTCCACCACGAAAGCGCTCCATCTATGAACAATCCGGAGATGTAGGTGACTTGTTGTTCTGGTGCGCATTTGCTCATTCTTATCACTGAATCGGTCTTCTCTGTCCATCGAATAAAAGCCACAGCACCCCCCGGTGCCGTCAAAATTCAGCGGTTTACAGTCTAAAAATTGCTTAAAGGTACAGTCTGTACAAGTAACGTCATTCACAGAAAGCATTAGCAAACGCACATGGAATATCATAATGTGTCTCAAGCGACTTAAACATTACCATGTGGTGGGTTGTTCCTCGAGGTACCCCCGCTAGTTTGGTCGCGTGAGGCCTCGTAATCTGCTATTGCTCGGGAGATCCTTTCTTGTAATTCAGCCTCAGTAGTGGGCAATCGAGTTTCTCTTCATGGAGGCATCTTCTATAAGAAGATTGTATAGGTTAGGTCTTATGCATATAAGTATGTAGTACGCGTATGTAATAACATTCATCAACACAAGTAAACATTGAATATTATCTTTTATCATTTGTAACCTCATGGATGTTATGTGTTTACTTACTAACAATGACAACGTAAACAAGTAATTCAACAATGCATGTAATGAGAATGTTGCGATTGAGCTTTCATATATCAAGACCACAAGTACAGTTTTACATGTTCCATAATATATCATACATCAAAAGGGACAAAGGGTCACATCACCCCTGTCCAAATCGTCTACCAACTACAATAATCAAAAGTCAAAAGTGAAAGTGAAAGTGTGGTCTTCAAAAGGCTGTGCAAACTGGCTCAATAGCTGCACTCTCATCAACAGTATGATATGTGCATAAAACCAAAAACCTCTAAGCTGATGGTGGAGGAGGAGGAGGTGGAGGAACGAAAAGCAACCTGCGCAAATGCGCTAAATCCTCCTCGAGGGCATGAACGATACGCAACAGGTAGCTAACCTGCTGCTCAAAGTAAGAAAACGGAAGTCAGGATCTGGGTATGGTAGGAGTGGAGCAGGGGTGCGAACGGTGACTGACAAGAACAAGGCGGAGGACGCGGGATCCTCTCCAACTCCATGACTCTCCTACACAGCATCTCCTGCTGGAGCTGCAGTGACAAAAGCAAATCATCCCTCGTGTATCCAATGTGAAAGGGATGGTATGGATCAGAAATAGGCATCGTGTTGGGTGGAAACCAGATAAATGGCTCGCCCGATGGTGTAGTAGCAAAACGTGCAGTATGTGTAGCAGGTGCAAACGGTGGCATAAAAGGAAAGGTTGCTGACACAGGTGGCTGACTCGATGGACCTTCCCCTGGTCGGGGAGGAGGGATGTCCTATAGAAATGTGACTGGTAAATCAGTTCGATGAATGTCAGATACGTGCGGGTGAAACGGGCCGATAGCAGCTGGTACATGTGTAGGTGCAGAAAGGGGAGTAACGGGTCTAACAAAAGGAGGATAGTTATCGTCGTCCTCGATCCACCCATTGTGGGTGAACGCATATCTAGGGTTAATCTGGTCTGCAAAAGGAGCATGGTCTGTGGGTGCAGGTAGAGGGTCAGGCAAAGGTGGTGCAACAACTGGTATGTCAACGTGATCGTGCTTCGGTAGAGGATCATGAGCAGGTATGGGCTCTAGTACAATCAAAGGCTCAGGGTCAGCTGGAGCAAGCTCAAGATTAGCGGGTATATCAAAGAGCTGATCGTCAGGAATGACAGGTGCCTCAAAAGGCTGCTCATCGGGGACAAACTCAATCTCATGATCAGGGTCAAAGTCGTGAGGAAAGACAGGATCAAACTCATCGTCGAACTCGAAGTACTGCGGAAGGACAGGTGCAGCAGATATAGCAGTTTCAGTATCAGTGTCAACGGGATGATACTGCATGCCCCGTGCGTGTAAAGTAGTAGATAATACGGACTCGAATGAGTCAGGACCAGAATGGTCAGAAGGAGCCTCGACAACAGGAATCTCATCATGTGGAACAACAACGACATCATTAACTGGAATCTCAACATGAGGGATAACAACATCATCATCAACTAGAATCTCGACAAGTGGAACGACAACGGCATCATCGACTGGAGCCCCACCATCATGGGCATCCTCAGGGGGACCCTCAATAAAAAGATCGATGTCGTCGTCAGACATAGCGTCTAAAGGCAGATCCTCAAGAGGAAATGCAGCAAGAGGAACAGGAGCAGGGATCTGAACAAGAGGTAGATCCCCGTCAGGGAGACCATCAGCTAGTGGTATATCATCTCCAAAATCCGGTAAAGCAAACGGCTGGAAGTCATCATCATCATCGCTACTCGTAGTGTCTGAAGTGAAAACCTCAGGGTCTGTGGCCATCTCGTCATCTGAAACTATGGCCATAGGGTCCATGGTGTCTGATACTCTGCTATCAGAAGAGGACATGATGTCTGTAACAAAGCAATCACACATATGTACACATATCAACAATCATCAATAAGCATGTAAATAATAACAATGTAAGCATGTATGTATCCTAGTCTTCCCAAGACTTATCCCACCCAGCCTCTCAGACTGAACTACTTAGTACCTCAAACTAACCTCCCAGTTTCCCAAACTGAACTACCCAGCCTCTCAGGCTAAACCTCCCAGTTTCTCAAACTGCCCCAACTAGTCTCTCAGACCCAGTCAGTCTCTCAGACTGAACTACCCAGTCAGTCTCTCAGACCAACTCCCCAGTCTCTCAAACTGAATTACCCAGCTAGTCTCTCAGACTAACTCCCCAGTCTCTCAGAATGAAATATAAACGAATTCTTTGAAATGTATTTTGTGTCTTTTATTTGTAAAAATGTTTGTTTCCTGGATCTGGACATTTTGTGTATGCAATGAAAACATGTTTGTGAAAACATTTTCGTGAGAGCCCTAATGATCGTAGTCTAGACTTGAGAAGAATCCTAGTTCGCTACGATCGAAGCTCTGATACCAAGCTGTCACACCCTGACTTTTGCGAAAGCGTGGTTATTGGTGTGACCTCTTAATACCATAGCATTCAATCATAACAATGCTATATGATAAAACCAAAAGATATTCATCCATTAATTAAGTTTAGAAAATACCATAACACACTTGTCTTGAAAACATCGACACCAAATTAAGTTACAACCCATGACATGTTCAACTGAGTTCATAAAGACTCCACAAAAGACTTTAAATAAAACCGGAGTTTAGAAACTTGTATCCCGTCCAGGAATAGGATACACCCCCTAAACTCGACAACCATGGATAACATCATTTATTCATGACGCAGCTTGAAGACACATGCATACACCTGCCAGATAACTTAGTTTCCTGAAATACATGTAGTTTAAAAATATCAAAAAAAGTTGAGCGAGTTCATGTGTCCGTGAGTATGTATAAAACCTTTGTAAATAGTGTAAGTATGAATGTCCCGGTATGATAGCAAACAAGGAAAGATCACCAATGGTTTGCAAGGCCACTGATATGTGTGACGGTGTAGGAAGACTCAAACCTAGCAAAGTTGCACTGGGCTTCTGGCTGGAAGACATAGTCACCACTATGGACCACCCTGGCCTCATGGGTGTGGGCTCGCTACACCCAAATAGATCTATCACTCATGCCCCTCGGTCCTACAAGAGGATTGATGGCCTCAAGTATACGCCTACCCAATCACATGATCTATGGTTCTTTCCTAGGCTAACCATACCAATTTTATTCTAAGTAATCCTTTGTAACATGTATTTCACCCCCAAAGTAAATAAACAAAACAGTTTAAAGAAAAGGGGGACATGAACTCACAGTATTGCGTCCTCAGCTCCTAACTCAAACTTTGTCAGCAACCACGACTACCTACAGTGTACTAACGTCTATTAGACGAACGGGCCGTGCCTTGATTAGTATTTACGTTTTTGAGTTACGTTTCTTATGTTCCCAATATTATTCCAAGTTATAATTACTTGTTAAAATAATAATTATTTTAACCTTAAATTATATTCAGTTTTGGAATAATTGTTTAAACCACATTTTGTATCAATACTTCTCGAGTATTTATTTTCATATTTCCTTCCCAAGGATGGGGGTATCCTCATACAAGTATATTTGTATTATTGTATTTGTAATTCCCAAAATAATATATTTCCAAGTCTCACTTTAGAAAATATATTTAAACTTATTTTGTCCAAAATAATGTATTCCAAGAAAATATATATTTTTTCACAAAAAATTACATATCTTCTAAATCTACTAAGAAAATATATTTTCACCTTGTAAAAAATATGATATAACTTTGTAATATTTACAAAAATCATATTTTTATTTCTTGTATCCAAAATAGTATTTACCAAAAATATATATGTAACGGTAATATGCCGGAATATTTTGTAAGTTACGTTCTATCGTTCGATTTCACAATATTATGCGTGTAACTTATATCTTTATTCCTTGATATTCTTGGTATTAGTTTGGATAGTAAATTCCATGGTGTTTGTTAAGTTATATTATTTTACCCTAAAATAATATAACTATTTCACTAAGTATACAAATAATCACACAAGTGTCTTGATATATATATATATATATTCAAAATATATATATTTACCCATTTTTATTTATAAAAACAACCTCCAATATTTGCATTTTTGTAATAAAATTTATGGCAAAGTTTATATTGAAAAATATAGTTTAAGACATACTTGTAAATGCTTGTTTAGAAAATATTTTCTAAGTGTTTGTATTTTTAGAAAATTTTGCCATAGTTTCCTTTGAAAATGGAGGTGTCCATGCTATTAAAGCATATCATTTTCTTTTCAAAATCAACACACAATAATCAACAATCAACCCTAAACAATATTATACTTACCAAGTGCCAAAATATTGCATTTTACATAATGGCATGAACTTGATCTTTTACAAAAACTTGTAGTAACTCGGTAGCATGTTTAGTAGACTTAGTTACCCTTTAAAGTGCCTTTATTACTTTACAAATCTCATTCTTAAAGAGTTAGGTGTTTACAACTTGTAAACCTATTTTACAAAATGTTTATTTATAACATCTTCTTGTTTCTCTAGTATCTCTACACTTGTTTTACCACTAAAAATAGTGTAGTTTTAAGGAAGAATCAAGTTCTACTAAAAATCGTATTTTGAACTTAGTTTTCTTGGAAAATCAATCATGAATCTTAGGTTCATAAGATTACTAGATTACTTTGATTATTGTTTTACAATAAATTATTTTAATCATCAAGTTCATGTCTACACAAGAAGATGATTATCTTATGTTGTCACATAATCATCCTCTCACTTGCTAGATCATGTGTTTAAACACAATCTAGCAAGCTCCATATGATGATCAACATCATATTCCCAAGTAACAACAACAAGTGTCATACATATACTTAAACAACATTATTTCAACAAGATTTCATCATATGTAAGCTTCAAGTTCATGATTCATGTTCATGTCTTTTAGGGTTCTTGTGATTTATAACATAACACATCTTTTAACAAATCAAAATTAGAAGTATCAAGGGGTTGTGAGAGTCTTACTACTAGCTCTAAGCTAAGGAAGAACACTTGATGAAGAAGATGATGAAAATGGTGGATGAAAGTAAGTGATGAAGGTTCTTCAAGTTCTACAAGCACCAAGCTTCCTAAAACACCTTGTTACACCTTGAGATGACCTTGGATTGCATGAACTTGAAATGAAAACAATGTTGGTGGTGATGAGGGTGTTCGGCCGAGAGGTAGAAGGGAGGGAGGAAGAGAGATGAAGTGAGTGGTGTGGTGTTGTGAATGATATGATGATCTCTAGATATCTTCACACCATACTTATAATCTTCCATCCAATATTTTGTTCACCAAATCAAGCAAGGATCCAATATAATAAGGAAATAAAATCTAGGAGGTATGGTGGTGGGGTCCTTGTGACTGTTAATACCAGGGGGGGGGGGGGTAAATGTAAGTTTGAATGGTAAATTAGATAATAGTTGGAGGTTAAGTGTAATGTCTAGTGTTTTAAGTGTATGATGCCTTATATAGTGTGTTAGGGTGTTCGAGGATCATAACTAGTTCAAAAATAATAAAACAATGCTTCTAGCAATATTTTGATGTTCCGGGTAATGTCCGGTTGTTCGGTTAGATACCGGTTCGTTAAAGTGTCAAGCTATTCCGTTTAATAATCTTTATGTTACTTTTTGTGACACTTTTAATTCCCGACACTTAGGAAAGCATTCAGGACCATTTAGTCAAATTTTTGGACATAACTAGCTTGTTAAAAAGCTGAATTTTGCTGAAAAATGCAGAATTATGCACTTTAAGTGGGTTTTAGGCACTTTCCGGCACTCAAACTATCACCCAGTGACGCAGTTTTACGGTCCTTACTTCCCTCCACACCTTACTAGTGTAGTACCCTGTCCCTGGCCCATACTGGGTCTCAAAAAACTGTCTGTCTATGTGCTGAACCCCGTCAGCATATTCCCGTTCTATCCGTTAATTGTGCTAACTGTGCTTTGTGTATCATGTATGTCAATATAGTTTGCATGTGATAATAAGGTGACATTATGTAATATGTGATGCACATGTAAGTATGATGCAGTAATTAGAAAGCGGTTATGTATAATCCAGCACAGTCATTAAGCATTAATTAATATTAATTAATTGTACGGATACCTGGATTTATGAGGGTTGTCACAGAGTGCTGGGTAGTTATGGCTGGAGAATCGAAATTCAGTGATCTAGGCATCAATGGAGAGTGGTCCTCTGCTGATCTCTTCAATTTCTTGATCTCATCAATCTCACGAAGGATCCTGTCATTAGTTTTGTCCTGCTGCTGCTGCATGTAATCCTTCATCTGCAAAATCAAAGAATAAAGATCATTGTTAGTAGGACCAGAAGAAACAGCAGTAGTTGATTTTGAGAAAACGGGGGTTTGTTTCTTCGCAACATTCTCAACATTCTTCTGGGATCCAGAAGGGACCGGAGGCAAAAGTGGAATGCCCTGTGAAGAAGTGATCGTTGGCATGGAGCTTGAAGTGCTCTTCGCATGAGAAGCCATGTAGTTGAAGGTAACGAACAGATATGGATGAAATGAACAAAATTTTTCAAGAATGAAGCACCGATTGCCCCACGGTGGGCGCCAAACTGTTTTGGTCAAAAATCACACAAGGATAATGCAACCAAATATGATTTTGAGAGGTGTGATGCTTCGTTAAATGATCAAATATATGAACAATGAATGAATGAAATGAGTGATGGACACAAGGATTTATACGAGGAAAAATCCCTTGATCAATGAATGATCTTCGGCACAAAAAACCTCTGGTGATGGAAACTACCGATCACCAACTATATTGAATAAACAAAGATTACAAATCGGGATGATAACAAGCTTGGTACAAGGATCACTATAGTGCAAAAGTGTGTAATCGCAGAGAGTTCTTGAGAGCTCGAGTGTAGTGCAGTTGTATTGCTAATAATAATCTAATCAAGCTTGTATCCCCATTTAAAAATAGAAACTAACTAGCCTAACTAACTATCCGAAAAAGGTGCAAGTCCCCCACGATCACCATAACTGTCGAAGAGCTCATGCACGTGCAGAATCATGATGAAGCATATTCCCCTAGAATCTCGGTTATACCAAGTCCTATTCGAATACTCCTGCAAAACAAGTTAAAAAATGATGGAAACAATTGTTAGTGTTAGGATAATAATGAGGATCCTGGATCCTTATTGCTGCAACATCTTCTGAGGATCCTTAATTCAAACCGAACTGAGGATCCTTGATCCAAGCTGCATTTGATGATCCGTGATCCATAAGCTTTAAAAATCCACCCCTAACAGTAAGATCCCTGAGTTCATCTATTGTATCGAGATTTTCAACTAAAACTTGATCATTGGTCTCATTAGTATATATGTTGGATCTTGCAGTGGGGACCACCATCTCTGTTGGAATTACATCTTCTGTTCCAAAAATCAACGAGAATGGGCTCTGGCTTGTAGTATTCTTTGTCGTTGTTCTATTTGCCCAAAGGATAAATGGTAGCTCCTCTGCCTATTTTCCTCGTATAATCCTCTTCTATGGCAATTTGTATTCTTGTGTCTAGACCATATATGTAGCCCTCAAAGCGATATTTCCAACTAGGATAGACTTCCATCCTAAGAAACTTCAATGCTTTGTTGTTGGTACCCATTGCAGTGTCCAAATTGATTGCCTGAGTCAAACCCGTATGTTGTGCCGTATATGCTTTGAAATCCGACATCTTCATGAAATTCTCAAACACTTAGAAAATTTCAGCAAATTGCTCAACGCATGACTATTTCCAACGTATGTTAAAAACTTTGGCTTCAAACGTAAGTCCTGCACTAAGATTGTTTAACATATGACAATTTTGCACTAAAACCCAATGAGTGTATCTTAACAACAATTATCTCTTACGTTGCACGGAATTTTACGTATGTCTCTTACGTGGGAAATCGACATGCATTAACATAAAAATGCGTTTGAATCATGATGTTAGCAACTGATTTTACCATTTTCATAACTGAACCATTTTTAGATATTTTGATGATTAGATTGTGATCATGAATGTTTTTAAAGTACATGCTAATGTTTAATTCCAAATTTAGTCCAAAAAAATATTCTAAGGTCCGAAACACCAAAATCAGTCCAAATTCACACTCAAAAGTCGTGTATAATCAACGTAGAAAGAGCCTATTGCTCTGATACCACTTGAAATACTAAAAGATCTTGTTATACGTCGTGAAACATGTATGAATAAGCAATACTTCTATGTTTAGATGTTTAGAAGTATAGAATCCATCTAAACAGTTGTGAGTTTAACAAAATAGAATGTAAATAAACGTTCTTTGATTTATGGTGAAGATTGGACAAAGTTTCTCCTTACAAACACGATATCAGACACATGCGTATACTATGAAATCTAATAACGATGACCGCATGAGACATATTTATAGGTGTATGATTCATACTTTCAACGTAGAGAAACGCATGTCTCATGTGGTACAAAACACTAATGCATGATTGACACTAAACGAATAACTCATCCGTTGATACTCACCAGCGCATGACTTGTGCTTCGGTTTACATGGCATAACAAATGAAAACATAACTTTGTCTAAATTAGAACCATTTGACCCTTTCAAGACAAAAGACTAAGCTATACACATTATGTACTAACACTCATTCTCGCTTTCACCCTCGAATAGCTCCCTCAACTTGGCTACACCATCGCCCCGCCTTGATAACTTGGCCACTATAGCGAGAATTGGAAGCTCCAAGTCATCAAAGGCTTTTTTGCTTGCCTTTATATTTGGACTTATAGTCAATCATGTGTAGCTTAAAATTAAAGTCCTTGAGCCCTTTCCTCACATGATATACGCCCTCGCTGAAATCCTCCTTGCGGCCACACTTCTTAGCCTCCTTAGAGAGCCCGGTGATGCTAGAGGTCAACTTGGGCGACGTCCGAATCTACTCCACCATCTGCAACAATAATGAACAAGTTCATACAAAGACTACAAAGACGCAAGTAGAAGAACCGTGAAGGGTAAACAGAAATGTAACCTCATGAATGCCACATTGTAGTAGCCAGTTGCAGTCTACATTGAGCTCCTCGACAATATTGAGCACATCGGACAAATCTGCCTCAATCTTACCATTCTCAATACCGACAACTTCTTTCTCTGCTTCAAGCTCAATGATGCGGGCGACAACCATCTTTTTCTCAGCTTCAAGGTCGGCAACGCGCTTATCACGCGTGACCAACTCAACCTTTAAGTTTTGAAGCTCAACAACGAAACCCTTTATCTCTGCCAAATGTGCATTCTTCCTCGCGTGCTGAATATCCGCCTAATTTTGAGTGCCTTTCCCTTGCAGACTCGGGTTTCTTGTTTTCACGTTGGTTAGCGATTTACCATTCTTTCAACTTCTTAGCATCAACCTCAAGAGCTTGCGTGAGCTTTTCCTCTGCATCTACACCATATCACTAGAGAGTCTTATTCTCTGCATTCTGTTTATCTTGAGCCTCCTCAAAAGCCCACTTCTCGTCCTCAAAGTTAGCTCATTCGTCATTCATCGCCACCCATTCCCGGACTATTTCTATCCCAGTCATCAAGGAATTGGCAATGCCACTGATGTAATAAAAAAGTAGGTCATTACGAGGGCACCCTCTTTGAAACGTACGCTCGGTGGGGGGGGGAGTTGCAGACAAAGCTCATGGCAAGTGTCTACAAGGGAGAAGCGAGCCCATTGAGTTAGACCCCAACAACGTGGACGATGCAGCAGGCGATCATATGTCAGATTACAAGACCCATAGTTTCGCTCTACATCATCAAAGTCACCAACTTCATCCCTAAAATCTTCATGTTGGTGACCGCGACCGCCACCCTGATGAACATGAGACACATGCCCAACACTAGTTTTTCGGGGAGTCGCGATAGGTGTTGAACTCAATTTCTTCAACTTCTTCTACATCCTCTCCCTCAAACTCAAGTGCTTATCTCTTAAAGGCCTTAATATTTAGGTTCTCCTTCTCCGACCCACAACTGTTGCCTGAGTTTCTTCAGTAGTTGGCTTCTCATGGCTGAACTCCTTAGACAACAGAGGTCCCCTGTTCCCGTCCTGGATATGTTTCCCCTTATAAGTGGTGTTGGTACTAGGCGGGACGTCCATAGGCTGCGGTGGGATGTCCTTAGGCTACGGCAGGATGATTTAACAGTAATCATCGGTTTTGTGTTTCCACCAGCCCGAGATCCCCCAACACTTTTCTTTCATCCACCTTGATCCGTGTAACAAAAAACACAAAAAAACATGAATGAAACCTTAAAAGAGGGAAATAATGGAAAAGAATAACAATGGAGATGAAAAACCTAGAAAAGTAACATCAGTATCGGCAAGCATGTACAACAGCTTCACCTTCTTGTGTGAAGGCTTAAAGACAACCAGATCAATTGTCCCCTCAAAGTCACGTGGCTTCTCTACACGCAAAGAGATATGTCTCTTTATAGCCTTAAGGGTTTTTTTTGTGATTCTCCAGTTGAGCGGTCGTGGCCTTCACGTGCGCAGCTGTCGGCGTGGTGGTATAGCCAAAAGTAGCACCACCCCACCAGGTGCTAGTTGAGCGGTCGTGGCCCTCTCTAAGTACCTCAACATAATCAACATCACCTTTCCTTTCCCTGGAAATCTACTTCAACACACTGCTATCATCTGGAGTAGCGGTAAATTTAACATGGGCATCTAAGCTGCCCTCGCCACCGCTAGTGGCCTCCGGCCTGGAGCCGCCACCGAACCACAACTTTTTTTGCTTACCATCACCGTCAATTTTATCACCACTTCCCCTGTGACCACCCATTGGAGCCACGTAGCCTTGTTCGGGGCTAAGTCCCTGAGCTCCATCCTCCCAGGTGCGTCATCAAGAAGGGTGCATAAACACTACCCACTACAAAGGACATTTGGGTCAACATCAAGAAAAGAAACAAAACTTAAAACAAAAGCAAGGGAATAACGGCATACCAATTCCATCCGCAACATAATCTAGTGCCTTGCAAGAGTCGGCTCATCCCTGTCGTGATGAGCACAAACTCTATGATTTGCCTCATAGGCAACGGTCGGTCGATTAGCGTTTTATACCATTATGTGTCCTTGCATGGAATCTTCGGGTGCTTCAGAGTAATCTTTGTACGAATCACCCACTCGGGAACATAAATTGTTTATTATAAATAAATTAATGTTTCTGCTACTAAGATTGGGATCAATTGGTCACGTTAAGCCTTCTATGGGCAAGGTGTGACAAACGCATTGTGCAATAAAATGTGAGTTTATCATTTATACAATGCGGTTATCTCATTTAAAAAAGTATTATGTAGTATGGATGTGTTCCCTTTTAACTTGCGTTGAACTAACCTAAACTTATACAAATACTCCCCGTTATTCTTCTCCTTTATGTACACGTGTCACGACTTTATTGTTTCCTACACCTCCTACAAATCAGCTTTTTATTCAAACTTTCATCTATATATATGTACAAGCTATTGAATA
>JARYGA010008889.1:0-33119 GCA_030545235.1 Helianthus tuberosus | reverse complement strand
AACTTTGATCTTATAAATGGCTGACAACTATTAGACTTCACATGCAAACTTTTAATGACCGAAAAAATATGAGTTACTAGAATCACATGCACGCTGACATATTAAAGCTGGCAACAACACTTTTAAACCGACAATAGTATGATGAAGTATTTAGAATGTGTTGGCAAACCAATGTCACATGCACATCTTGAATCACGAATTCATGTGACCGACTGACATCAAAACCTCGTGATTTCTAGTCCCAAAGTACTGACACACTTTGTTTAAAGTTTTCACAACCCGATGCACTTTTCACGTGAAATATGTTTTGGAGCAAAATCACAAAGTGTACTGATGAGCGAAACCTTAGTTGTCACAAAAGTGAAACCCTAAGTGTCACTATAAGCCAAACCCTGAGTTGTACAGATGAGCGAAATCACTGAATTACTGGTTCATAAAAGCGAAATCACCAAGTGTCCTATGAGCGAAATCAACTGATGACGTCACTTTTTGCACGAGTCCATACGAGCGAACCCTCAAAAATCCTAAGTTTTAGGTCGATTTTAGCTTTGAAACTTTCAAGGATTTATCACTACAAGATTCCGAGCAAGTTGTGTACAACTGAACCGATTCTGACCGTAAAAAGTTTTGATTTTCGAAAAAGAATAGTGTAGAAACAGAATTATCGGCTGAATTGTATAGAACTCTTCTTCACTAGCTCTGATACCACTTGTTGGATCGTTGTTTGACCCGATTGAGTCGATCTGAAGAGCTTTAAGTCCAGTTCAAAGGCGGAATCAGGGAACTAGACACGAATATAGCTTGTTAATCTAATATCTGTCACTTATATTTCATTTAACAACTATTACAACCTTGACAGAAATCCGGCAGCACTTCATTACAGTTCTGGAAGATGCGTACCAAATGAAACAACATGTGCACCTATTTATAGTGTGATGATTTCGCTTATGTGTCATGCCTTATGAGCGAAACCCCTTGATAACCATATAAGCGAAATCACCTCTTGGACCATATAAGTGAAATCTAATGTCCCTAAAAGCGAAATCACCTATAACTTTGTACATATAAGCGAAATTACATTGTTAAACTCTAATTTTGACTTTTCAAGCTCCAATCTTGACTATCTTGACTTAAGACTTGATGTTAACGTAGTCAACAGACATTCCGTGCACCAACAACATATTTGACACCACGTACCATAAGAGGGCCGGAAGTAAAAATTATCAGTATCACTCATGGTTGTGTCAGAAATTACCAACCGTCGGGATCTTACGGTTCTGTTTTCAGTATCTGAAACTTGGGTACGGGGCGTGTTGATTGGGCACGGCCCTGTGTTCAGCTACTGTCTGACTTAAAACAGGATTGCCAGTACTAAAGATTGGGCACGGGGCGTGTTCAGCGGACACGACCCGTGCTGAGTTCTGCAGAAGCTGAAAATTTAAGAAAAATCCTAAAAAAACATTAAAAAAATAAGAAAAAACGATTAGGCCGTTGATTCCTAACTTTCTTAAAATCCTTGTGTCCCCGGCAGCGGCGCCAAAAACTTTATGTGTGTGTAGCGTGATATGTTTTTAAGTATATTTTTCGCCCTTTTTAACACGTTAGTCAAGTTTTAAATTTATAAAACACGATATTTTACTAACACTAAACACACATATGGGCAAGTGCACCCATCGTGAGCGTAGTATAGCGTTGGTAAGATACCGAGGTCGTCCAAGGACACAAGAGCTTTTAGTACTGGTTTATCCTCAACGTCTAATCAAATCAAAATTTTAGAAAAAGGTTTAAATATGAAAATGAAAACTAAAAATGCTGAAAATAAAAATAAAAATAAAACAGATAGACAAGATGAATCACTTGGATCCGACTCGCCTTTAGTGTAACCTTTGATTACTTCCACACTTTTGCACTTTTTAAGAGATTATCTTAGTTATAGTAGTAGGCCCCTCTTTTGAAGGTGACGTTACCCTCAACCCAGTAGTTTGAGTCAGCAAGGTTACAATCCTAAAGGGTTGGATTATTGAAAGATAATTAATTAAGTTATTAATGCGTAATGTGGTAGGCCCCTCTTTTGAAGGTGACGTTACCCTCGGGTAAGTGGTTTAAGTCAGCAAGGATACAATCCTAAGTAGTCGGGTTAATGTTTTAATAGTAGTTTACATATGAGGGGATCAAGAAATTCGAACCCCCGCCATCCAATACCAGTGGGTATTGAAGGAGGTCCTACTAAGCTTGATCCAGGTCCTTGCAGGATCTATACACTGAACAAGGCAAGACGCTTACCAAACCATTCCCTTAACCCCCGACCAGGTAGCCAACATATCTCCATATAGACCGTGGAGATATGAATGGTGTAAATCTTTTATTTTATATAGACAGTAAAATAACGCCAAGACACCATGGATAAATAATAAGGAAGTTTCACCTTCAACATAATAAACTAGTTATTAAAGTCATTAATACATAACCAAATAAAAAGTGCGAAAAGATTAAAAATAAAAAGTATTACACTAAATGCTTGTCTTCACCAAGTGATGTAAGAGACTTAGGCTGTCACACCCCGACCACGTAAAACAACAAACCGTGGCGGAAACGTCGGGGAGTGTTGTAACAGAATCATCGTTTCACAACCATGGTAATTAAAAGTTTCGTTTTATTGATTCATTAAGTAATTTACATTGTCTTAAAACCAAACAAACAAATTAAACATCGTCTACTATCGTTTTTATGTCACTAAGGCCACGTCCAGATCCTAAGTGAACATGCTTGCTAGCAATCATCACGCAACATCACCATAAACATATGTAAAAACAAAGTCAGCAAAGAAATGCTAGCGAGCACATAGGTTTTATGAGAGTATCGGATTCATGGCTCGTTTATATGTTGCAGTACCTCATTAGACTACAAGAGTCAAAGTACAAACCTCGTTTTGAAAAGTGTATTGCAACATAGTTAACCAACTCAAATCAAGTTGGTTATAGTTTATAAAATCTCGTAGCCATGATTCTTAACCCCAAAACATTTGTTTTAGTAAACCAATTCGTAAAACATCTCTTAAAAACTCGTTAATAAACTCGTATTGTTTATATCCTTTAAAAAACCTCGTTGTGTGACATCGTTTCGAAAATCGTTTCCCAAGTGAACTAAATAATGCTACGGTATGTAATATGATAAAAGCACTTATATATGAGATGTACCAACGGCGTATCTACCATGCTTTTATCATGCTACACACGTCCCATTATCTATTCACTACCCAAAACCAATCGTTTATCCAATTCGTTTATCTCGTTTAAGTCGTATCAAATCGTTTAACTCGTCCCAAAATCGTATTCGTTTTAATTGTGAAACTACTTATGGTTGTCTCGCTAATAACATTCAAACCTTCGTGACTCGACTATCTCGTTTCTCGCATTAACAAACCACCAAAGTGTAAGTTAACAATCACAGATTCGGTCGTTACCTACGTAACCCCCACACATAACCATGGGTGTAGTCTGATAACGTGATTTGTCAGATCCTGTGGTACCATAACCTAGTACTGGTCGGTTCGGCCAAAATTAATGAATGTCATTCGTTATGTAACTACAACCAACAAGTTCGTTCACATTATCGAAATCGTTATTAGTTTTGTATAAACCATTTAAATCGTTTTTGAAACCATCGTTTAAACCTTGAAATCGTTTAATACATATCAAATCACCCCAAAACAATTGAAAACAGTAAAATAGGGGAACTATGTACTCACATTGGGTATCCTTGATCTAAAGAACTTAGCGAAGCTCAGGCAAACCAAGGAAATTCAAGTAGTACCTAGTAATCGGATCACTAGTAAATAAATCGACACCTAAATCGGAGGATCGGACAGAATGAGGTCTTGTAAGCCAAATGAGTGTTGGAACTCATATGATATGGTTTAACCAAGCCTACATTCTAGATCGGAACCTAACCTAAGTGCTTTCGACCCGTTACGGCCCGTTTAGGTAGCTTACGCTACTTTAACGCGTCGTGCGCACAAAAGCGTGTTTGAGACGTCTAACTAGTCCTATGACAAGTATTATATGCCTAAACATGTTTAATTAAGTTGCATAATCAGTTAAGTGGCAAATGTTTAGGTTACATATGCTTAAAATCCAATTATGCATGAAAAGGGTATTTTGGTAATTTACCTAAGGCATATAAACTACCTATCATACAACTACTTAAACTAGGTGACCATAAGGTATAACCTCGGAAGGTTATTCCCTACGCAACTATGGTCACTAAACATGCTTGTTCGGATCCTAATGATCGACCAAACGGGTCGAGTTCGAAAGTCTAAGCGGTGGTTTAGACCGCTTGACTTACGAATCTAAACAAGCACTAAACTAAAAGTGACGAGCTATGCATGTTAAAAAATGCTTAACTAAGTTGGAAAACAAGTTTTGATATCAAAACAAAGTGTTATGATACCTAAGAGTAGTTTGGTTGTAAAATACGCATAAATGCGCATTTTGACTGAAACTACGACTCGTCACTACGCCTAGTCAACGTGGTAATCAGTAGGTATAGTCACTAGGACTATAACCATCGAGATTACGCTCACGTTGTGAAGTTCAAACGAACTTCTCGTTGACCAACTCGTGGTCAAAGCTGAAAGTCAAACACTGTTTGACTTTTAAGCTAGGAAAGCAATAAAAGAACGAAAGAGGACTTACAAAGGGTCCAAAGAGATTTGATTCCAAGTATTCTCAGGTTTGTAGTGAATAATCACAACAACTTAGAGAATTCTCAGATCAAATGTGGGGAAAAATGGAATGAGGGCATGCCTATTAATACTTGTTGCAAACTTACAAGATCATGACACTTGTTTGTGTGGTCACCAAGCAAAAATCATGGCCATACAATTGTTAGGAGCTGATTAGTAACCGTGGTGATCACTTAAACTTGCTCATCACACAAAAGAATTACCATAACAGCCCCTGAAGTTGCAACAGAATGCAAAAACTGATTTTCTGGTGCTGGGCAGTTTTAGGCGTCCCGCGTAAGCTGAGGGGCAGGCTTACGCGGCCCGTGTGAACTCAGCAGCTCAGCAACAGTTTCAATTTTGACAGTATAGGTCCTTGCACTTGTTTGAGCTCATTTCAAGCACTTTTGACACCCGTTAAGCCATTTTCAAGGCTCTACAAGGTCATTAAATTTTAGAGGACTCAAAATATGCTCGGAAAACACTCGGATGTCGGCTCGTTTGGTCGTACGGTCGCGTTATTCGTCAAATTACGACGAAACTCAAACGGACGCGAAAACGATCCAAATTAAGCGACGAACGGTATTTTTGCATGCCGATCACTAAAATAAAAATATTTTAGTGTCTACAAAAATTTTGGGTGTCCAGATGTGGTTAGAACGTAAGATATGCGTGAAAATGCAAACTTACGTCGTTTTTGACACTTTTAGTCCCTGTAAGATCAAATAAGCATGTTTTCGCACACCGAACCCATTAAAGCTTATTTCTAAGCTATGTTTAGGTTATTTATGGTATGTTTAGCTTATGATCAAGTTCTGGACTGTTCGATACCATACGAATTGGCGTAGTTTCGCAGTTTGACACAAATAGTCCTTGCGATCGAATAGACTTGTTTTCAACACACCAAACCATCCAAAACTTATTTCTAAGTTATGTAAATGTTATTTAAGGTATGTTAAGCATATTTCACTATTCCAGGGAGTTTTTCGCATTAAACTGACAGCGTTTACGCACCAGTTTGCGTATAACTTTCCCGAAAGCGATTTAAAGCTTGAAATCGTAATCGAATCAAATCGTAAAATCATCAAACACAATTACACACATAACAACACCAAAACACATTGTTTTATTGATAATTAACATTGTTTTATATTGTACATCGATAACAGAGCACAGTTGTCACATAGGCAAACATGGCCTTTGATTGTCAAGAACTCTTACGATCAATCTTGGATCCCGAGACTACTACACACACTCTATAATGGAAGGTGGATGATGGTAGTGGATGTGGGTTGTGATGGTGGTGGTGGGTGGATGAAGTGTGAGAGAGGTGGTTTGCCAAGGGATGATTTGCAAGTGAGCCAAGCACCCCTATTTATAGCCTGCAGAGAAGCCCGGACACGGCCCCGTGCCCGCTGGGCACGGCCCCGTGTCCACCCGTCTTCTCTTTCTTCATTATTTGCACTTTGTCTGTATTAGTTGACCACGCCCCCGTGTGCAGAAGTGTATCTGTACTATCAAGATTTGCTCAGATTCTGCGAATCTTTGCGTTGACCACGGCCCCGTGCCCGCTGGGCACGCCCCCGTGTTGGGAAATAGAAGCTTCTACCACTTTGTCTTTTCTGCGAACACTTGGGCATGTCCCCGTGTTCAATGAACACGGGGTGTGTTCAGCCTTCTATCGTCTTGTTTTTGCTTGGGAAGATGCTGTCGAGGGGTCGGGTGTAACAACCCGCACATTCGTGCGTTGTTACCGCTCGCTATACTCGTTACGCCTAGCACCAGAGATAAGGATCATAATGTAGCTATATCGCACCAGAGATAAGGATCATAGTAGCTATATCACATCACATTGAACTTGCTGACAACCATGAAGATGTCAAGTGAGGACCAATTCTACCCTCCTTGATAACCATGATGTGTCGCAATGCAACTCGATACTCAAGAAAACGCACTCGCAGGCACGCGTAACTCGATTATCGCAACTTTGAAATATGGATATTTATACGACCCTATGTGACTAATTATAATAAATATATGAATATGGGGATGAAAATGTGTGACCAAACTATCGCAACGCTTAACGATCAAAATGAAATATCGAAACGCCATTCGCCGGAGACCACCGATCGAGTGACCACTCGATCACTGCCACCCGATCGGACAGTCATCCGATCCATGGCACTCCCTTCCCCTTTTCTCCTCTTCACCTATAAATAGCCCTTGTCACATCACTTGAACAGTGATGTGACAGCTCCTGCTCGACCAGCACGCTTTGGGGCTATTTTCTCTCGATTTCTCACGATTCTTGTAAGTTTTCTACCTCAATTCTTGTACTTCTACGATCTGCACACACTTCTTCATCAATTTCACCTTTGAATCTTAACTTTTAACCGTGAAATCAACAGATTTGAGGTGTTCTAGGATGATGTCATCATGGAGTTCTTATGAGCTTCAAGTTTTGGCATCATTCCACCAAGAACAACTCAGATCTTAAGGATTTCCACAAGATTAAACAACATTTTCGCATAGATCTACACAAACCCATGGTTAAAAGGATTGAAAGATGGTTTTCTAACTTTCTTTCAACTCTTTTACACTCAATGCACTCAAACCGATATAATCAGAGCTTGTTCTGATCTTCTACTCCTTCTTGATGATGTGTTGGTTCAAGATTTGTATTCTATCAACGAGACAACCGATCTCTGGTTAAACGCGAACTATCATCTCGAACAGCTGACCGATCAGATTAGGGTGATTCCTGCCCGATCGGATCGCCTGGGTGTTGATGGGGTTCTGTTGTTTAGCACGATGTCATACCGTCTTGAGAAAACCGCAAAACTTCCAAAACGAACAAGTGTCAAGACGATCTAGGCCATCGGGATGGATTGCCGTCCGATCAGGTTGTCATCCGATCGGATTGCCACCCGATCGGACAGCCGTCCGATCGGCTTGCACTTGGTTCCTCACTTAAACTACATTTCAACTTTTCACAGTCTTGAACGTCAAACGGATTGCCGTCCGATCGGATTGCCACCCGATCGAACGACCATCCGACCATGTAATGTTTGGGACTTCGACACTTAAACAATTTTCAGCATGTTCAATGCATTACCAGTTCGAACGGATTGCCATCCGATCGGATTGCAATCCGATCGAGTAACAAACTGCTATGAACTTGTTCTCACTGAAGTGTCATACTAATCGGATCGCCGTCCGATTGAGCCGCCGTTCGATCGACCGACCTGAAAGGTAGAGATACTTCTCTGTTTTCAAAATGCTACAACGAAAACTTCAAAAGTCAAACCATCATACACAAACACATCTTCACCAAACGAGGTGACAATCCAATCGAATGGCCATCCGAACGGATTGCCACCCGATCGACTGGCCATCCGATCGGATTGCCATCCGACCGGATTACCATTTGACGCTTGGTTCACTCGCCACCGTTTAACGCACTGTTCGACGCTTACGCTATCAATCTGTAACCAGGCTGATCTCAGACGCGCTCCCTTCAATCCAACCAAGTTGTGTTTACTAGCTGAACACCAACTGTGAGTATACTCGAACCCCTTTTTATCGCATTTTGGGTGTAACGTACGTTCCTATTAGATCGAATTTATCAAAACAAATTATTCAATCAAACTATTTATCACTTGCGAATAACTGTTATGCATATTTATACGTGATGCTAGTTACATATGTGTTAGGACTTATACTCGCGAGGTCCCGCCTTAACTAGTATAGTACTATAGCACCTGACGGGGTCTAGTTAGGATGAATAGCAATCCCAATCGCAGCTCGAGTGACTTAGCTGGTAGTATCGGTCTTAAATGCATGTATGTTGAGGTATCTCGTTTATGTATTTGGTAATTCGCAGCACTTTTTATCTATTTACGCTACTCTATCAAAACTTGTATACTCGCCAATACTTTTGTATTGACGTTGTTTTTAACGTATATTGCCGGTTTAGTCGCAGTCTACGTCAAATCAAGCTAGGAAGTCTAGAAACACACCTAAAATCTACGTTGTCAGATTTGTATTGTTTGAGAGAACATGAAAATTTGTGACAGCTTGTGTGATTGTACTTGTTTATTAGTATGGGATAATGAACGCATTAAATACTGTCACAATTTAGTTGTTATGGATTCTCTTGAGCAATCTGATTCGCCTAGTGCCGCGCCCCGATGATTCCGCCATCGGTTGGGGTGTGACAGATTGGTATCAGAGCCATAACTATAGGGAATTAGGTAAAATTTTGTGACTCGACCTAGTCCGGGTCGACGTCTTAGAAATTGGCCTAGTCTATAGTCTAAGTACCAACAGGCCGACTCGTACGAACCCAGTAGGGTTTGTATGGGCCTACTTGATACTCTCGATCGAAATTGTAAAAAGAACTACAACTTTGTGTGAACACCGCGTACTACAGCTTCACACGAAGAAGCCTTCCCTAAGGCTAAAACACTACTTAGCCTTTCCTAAGGCTGACACAATGCACACGTTTTCAAAAATACTCGCATAACAAAACCGAGTGATCCAGTCGAGACTAGGTGTGAAAACCAAGAACTCTCGATGAGATCGCTCACTCAGCGCATTTTTCTAGCACGAGAACCTTTCATCGAGCTAGGAGTGACATCCACAACTCGACGAAAGTCTCCATTTCGAAATCTAGTGGAACTCACGAATTTATTCGAAGAGCACAACCACAGCTAGGAGCGAAGTAATTAAGTCAGGGGTGAAACCCATATCTTAATAAACCGTTCCACTCTCTATAAAATGGTTTTCAAAAGCTCTCACCAAGGACTCGATCATAACGATGACTCGAGCCACGCGATGACTAGGAGGGCGAATGCCATGAGCTGCATCCCAGTGGAAGCATAGCCTTCCAGGGCAACGTACGTGCATGAACTTGTTGGGTATAGTTGAGTTACCTTGGGCAGTCGACACCTAAACACCCGAGGCACTCTATCTATCTTTCTAGCATACGAATCGTCAATTTTGCGCTTTATGGAACTTATTTACGCTTATGTGTTTACAATTTAAAACTTTACGCTTTATCGATTTCTTGATTTATCGATTTTCGCTCCCTGCTTTTGTAAACGCACAAGTCGCACAACCATCGCAATCTAAAACGAAAACCGAATGTTCGCAACAAAACTAATGTCTAACTTCTCACTCTCGCTCCCTCTCCCTCTTCATCGCGTCCTCACGCATTCTATACCGACATGTATGTGTACAAGTATAAGCTACAACTAATTATATATACAAGCAAATCAATTGTGTGGGAACTTAGGAATCTCGTGTCTCCTATGTGGCTCCTATGTGAAATCTATTATATTATCTACAACATTTTTTTATCGCGCTCAATCGCATCGCAAAAACTCAAAATCATCATGATCGAATCTCACTCCAAATCTCTCTCTGTCTAGATGCCTTCCAACGACTCTACCTCGAGACAAATAGCTAGGAGAAGAGCCAAACGAAGCGCCGAAAAGAGGATTGCCTCGCTTATGGCCAAGGAAGTGGCCACGGTCATTCCTTAAATTGTCGCTCAAATGCACTCTCTCAGCAACTCTCAAACCCCGGAAGACTCTAAGACGGAAGTGCCGCAATCTGCTTTCCTCTACAAACACTTCAAAGCCTGTGACCCAATGGAATTCACGGGTGAAGGAGGTGTGTCCCAGCTACTCCAGTGGTTCGATTCTATCGAAGTCACCCTTTGTCAGAGTGGGTGTCCCGATAGCTTTCGTACTACTTGCGCTACCGGAGTATTCCAATCGCAAGCACTCGACTGGTGGACTGCCGAACGTACAAACGTGGGATCTCTGCAGCTTATGCTCTCTCTTGGGATGAGCTGAAATAACTCATGAAGAAAGAGTACTGCCCGCCCCACGAAGTCCAGAAGCTAGAAAACGAATTTTGAGAAATCAAGCAAGTCAAAGGTGACAATGCTGGCTACACCGCAAGGTTCAAACAGCTTAGCATAATCTGCCCAAGTCAAGTCAACACTTCAGATAAAACCATCACGAAGTACATTCTTGGTTTGCCTGAGTGTGTGGGTGATTTTGTCGAAGCTTCAAGACCTGCTACCATCGAAGAAACCTACCTCTTGGCCGCAGAAATCAACAGCAAACGAGCCTTAGACGGATTTTTCTCCAAGAATCCTGTCAAACAAGCTCATCAAGCAATCGTCATCGATTCATCCCTCGATTCCTCTAATGATTCTACTGACGATTTTTCTGAAGATTCCTCCGACAATGCCTCCAGCGAATCATCAGACGAATCCGCCGACGACACTGCATTATCTCAGGAAGCTCAGCCCAGCCGTAAACGAAAGACCATGAGCTCAGACTCTTCAACAACTGAACTGTCGCAACCCGAACCTCTCCAAGCAGTTCCAGTTCACTTGAAACGTGCCTACAACGGGGCTCATCCCCTGTGTTTCACATGTACGTATCATCACCCGCCAGAAGCTATATGTCGCTATTGCGCAAATTGTAACTGGTATGGTCATCTTACGCAGCACTGTCGCACAGGACCATAGCCTTGAGGAAATTCAGCAACAACCGCAGTCTCCGTAGAAGTACTCCACAGCAACGTTACTTTGCTTCTAATGTTGTTGTAATAATACGACTTATCGCCGTCAATTTCTTTTATGTGTGGAAACGTATTCTATCTCTCGACGCATATGGATCCTATTTCTCCCTTATACTCGCACACAATCTATGGGCTAGCACTATGCACTATATAATGTATTTTACCCTACTATGCATTCTTGAGATAAGGTACCATAAACGTGCAAGAATCAAATTAATCATGGGTGCACACGGGATTATTTTGGTTAGTGCACGGAGATCGTAGTGAGTTTCAATGATGCCTCAACGTTCAGGGCATTGTTAAGCATGGTGGATACGCCACTGGTACTTCCTATATATAAGCATCTTGACCATGTCTGACGAAGTGTGACACCTATTCACGGAACAGAGGCGTATGGTTGAAACATGACGGTGTTTCGCCGTGCTAACCGAAGTTTTGTGAAGAACGTGCCATGTGGAGTTGGAACGTAGACCCATTATACTATTGTGGTTATTTTCAACACACTACACTACATCGCAAGGCGTAACAATCTCAATCGCAACTCAAGCGTGTGATCACAAGACTTTTCGTAAGTCAACGCGCTCGCAATCGCATTATCGCTAGAATCTATCTCACAAATCGCAATCGTTCGTTATGTGTCTCGCGCTATCGCTTATTGTGTGTTCGCAATCTCAATCACTTATTATATGAATCGCTATCACTCGCTTACCGTGTATCTCTTGCTGTGAATCGCATATCGTGGATCGCTTGACGATTACCGCTCATCGCTCGTCGCTCTTCGCCTTAACGCTTCTCGCACCTATCTAATCACTTCGATACTCTTATCGCTTATCGCTATTTGTGTTATCTGTGTTATCTACGTCATGTTAGCACTCATGACCCCGCTTCACGAGACGAAGCTGATAGGGTTAAAACATGGTGGATATGCCGCTGGTACTTCCTATATATAAGTGTGTTAGCCGTATCAGCAGACTTTCATGGAAAAAGGGCTATGTGGGCTAATGTTAGTTAAAATTTTGGTGTTGTTTAATCTAATCAAATTGCATGTCCCCATCGCTTGCAACGCATCAACTGTCGCTTATCGCTCGACGGTTGTCGATACCGCCTGTCGCTATCGCTCATCGCTTTTTCGCTTGTCGCTCAACGCTTTTCGCTTATTACCGCCGTCTTCGCTTACTATTCTTGGTGTTTGGTGTGGTGTTATCAAATTTTCGCGTACACTTATCGCTTATCGCACTCGCTCGTGTCACTAAACTGAGTTCGAAAACGACCTCATCACTCAGTTCGCCTTCAAGACTTGATCCAACCCTTTCTCGTTTGGATCGAGTCATCGCAAATCTGACTGTACTATGTTGACACGTATGACACCGCCTAACGAGACGAAATCCATATGGTTAAAACGTGGTGGATACGCCGCTGGTACTTCCTATATATAAGCGTTTTAGCCATATTGTCGAACTTTCGTGGAAAAGTGCCATGCGGGGCCGACCTTAAAATTTAAATTCTTGATATTATTAAAAAGCTTTGTTTACCAAAATTTTAAACCGACCTTTTCTTACAAAACCTTTTCTAAAATTTTGATCAAAACCGTTGTACAAAACGAGATTATCTTGTAACGAGGGGGTGACAATCGACTCAAGTTACTGCCGCGTGACGAGAAAATCTCGTAAAACGAGTTTTTACACCCTAAAATCTTTTAGTAACCTAAGAAAACCCCACTCATAGCGCTGGTGCGAACATCGAAATAGTTTAACGCCGCACTATGGGAAGATTTGTCATAAACAAGTTTCTTCAAACCTTTTCGAGTTAATCAAATTTTCGAGAAATCCAGGACGCTTTTGGACCACTTTTTGTGTGTTGCCATCTTTTGTATACGAATCGCTTTACTCGCTGCCATCGCCAGTCATCGCAACACTCTCGATTGTAGAATTTCAATCGATCGTTCGCTCATTCTAACGCTTTCAATCGCTACACTCACTCGCATCAACTCTCGCAACCCTTCCCATGGATTAATTTCGGGACGAAATTTCCTAAAGCAGGGGAGAATGTAACAACCCGCATGTTCGTTCGTTGTTACCACTCGCTATACTCGTTACGCCTAGCACCAGAGATTCGGATCATAATGTAGCTATATCGCATACATCGCTATTTCGCAGTATTTTCGCATATTACGCATACTTTATCGCTATCACATCACATTGCACTTGCTGACAACCACGAAGATGTCAAGTGAGGACCAATTCTACCCTCCTTGATAACCGTGATGTGTCGCAATGCAACTCGATATTCAAGAAAACGCACTCGCAGGCACGCGTAACTCGATTATCGCAACTTCGAAATATGGATATTTATACGACCCTATGTGACTAATTATAATAAATATATGAATATGGGTATGAAAATGTGTGACCAAACTATCGCAACGCTTAACAATCAAAATGAAATATCGAAACGCCATTCGTCGGAGACCACCGATCGAGTAACCACTCGATCGGGTGGCCATCCGATCGGACAGTCACCCGATCGGACAGCCACCCGATTGGACAGTCATCTGATCCATGGCACTCCCTTCCCCTTTTCTCCTCTTCACCTATAAATAGCCCTTGTCACATCACTTGAACAGTGATGTGACAGCTCCCGCTCGACCAGCACGCTTTGGGGCTATTTTCTCTCGATTTCTCGCGATTCTTATAAGTTTTCTACCTCAATTCTTGTACTTCTATGATCTACACGCACTTCTTCATCAATTTCACCTTTAAATCTTAACTTTTAACCGTGAAATCAACATATTTGATGTGTTCTAGGATGATGTCATCATGGAGTTCTTATGAGCTTCAAGTTTTGGCATCATTCCACCAAGAACAACTCAGATCTGAAGGGTTTCCACATGATTAAACAACGTTTTCGCATAGATCTACACAAACCCATGGTTAAAAGGATTGAAAGATGGTTTTCTAACTTTCTTTCAACTCTTTTACACTCAATGCACTCAAACCGATAGAATCGGAGCTTGTTCTGATCTTCTACTCCTTCTTGTTGATGTGTTGGTTCAAGATCTGTATTCTATCAACGAGACAACCGATCTCTGGTTAAACGCGAACCATCATCTCGAACAGCTGACCGATCAGATTAGGGTGATTCCTGCCCGATCGGATCGCCTGGGTGTTGATGGGGTTCTGTTGTTTATCACGATGTCATACCGTCTTGAGAAAACCGCAAAACTTCCAAAACAAACAAGTGTCAAGACGATCTAGGCCACCGGGACGGATTGCCGTCCGATCGGATTGCCGTCCGATTGGATTGCCACCCGATCGGACAGCCGTCCGATCAGCTTGCACTTGGTTCCTCACTTAAACTATCATTTCAACTTTTCACAGTCTTGAACGTCGAACGGATTGCCGTCCGATCGGATTGCCACCCGATCAAATGACCATCCAACCATGTAATGTTTGGGCCTTCGACACTTAAACAATTTTCAGTATGTTTAATGTATTACCAGTTCGAACGGATTGCCAACCGATCGGATTGCAATCCGATCGAGTGACAAACTACTATGAACTTGTTCTCACTGAAGTGTCATACTAATCGGATCGCCGTCCGATCGAGCCGCCTTTCGACCGACCGACCTGAAAGGTAGAGATACTTCTCTGTTTTCAAAATGCTACAACGAAAACTTCAAAAGTCAAACCATCATACACAAACACATCTTCACCAAACGAGGTGACAATCCAATCGAATGGCCATCCGATCGGATTGCCATCCGACCGGATTACCATTTGACGCTTGGTTCACTCGCCACCGTTTAACGCGTTGTTCGACGCTTACGCTATCAATCTGTAACCAGGCTGATCTCAGGCGCGCTCCCTTCAATCCAACCAAGTTTTGCTGAACACCAACTGTGAGTATACTTGAACCCCTTTTTATCGCATTTTGGGTGTAACATACATTCCTATTAGATCGAATTTATCAAAACAAATTATTCAATCAAACTATTTATCACTTGCGAATAACTGTTATGCATATTTATACGTGATGCTAGTTACATATGTGTTAGGACTTATACTCGCGAGGTCCCGCCTTAACTAGTATAGTACTATAGCACCCGACGGGGTCTAGTTAGGATGAATAGCAATCGTAATCGCAGCTCGAGTGACTTAGCTGGTAGTATCGGTCTTAAATGCATGTATGTTGAGGTATCTCGTTTATGTATTTGGTAATTCGCAGCACTTTTTATCTATTTACGCTACTCTATCAAAACTTGTATACTCGCCAATACTTTTGTATTGACGTTGTTTTTAACGTATGTTGCAGGTTTAGTCGCAGTCTACGTCAAATCAAGCTAGGAAGTCTAGAATCACACCTAAAATCTAGGTTGTCGGATTTGTATTGTTTGAGAGAACATGAAAATTTGTGACAGCTTGTGGGATTGTACTTGTTTATTAGTATGGGATAATGAACACATTAAATACTGTCGCAATTTAGTTGTTATGGATTCTCTTGAGCAATCTGATTCACCTAGTGCCGCGCCCCGATGATTCCGCCATCGGTTGGGGTGTGACATCGGGCTTGCCACGTTTATTCCTTTTCTTGTATTTATGTTAGATTTGGCTGTCTTTTTGCTTCTTTTATTCATTTAAGCTCATTTAACCCTGAAAATATAAAAGGAAGACAAAAGCACACTTTTTCCAACATTAGTATTAAAAAAGGGTTAGTTTTATGCCTCATTTGATGTAATTTATATGTTGCATTTTACACACATCACCCTTCATCATCCAGTTTACCAACGGAAATCAACTTTCTCCTCAAATTAGGAATAACCCTGACATTTTTCAATGTCCATATAGTTCCTAATGAAGTCTTCAAGTCTACATCTCCAATACCTGTGATATCAAGCATTTGATCATCTGCTAAACGAAATTTACCAAAGTTACATGTTCGTAGATTCTTGACCATATTTGGGCATGAGATAACATGGAATGAAGCACCCGAATCCATAATCCAAGATTCAACTGAATCTTCAACAGAACAGATGAGAACATCACCTAATTCTTTCGAGGATACACTGTTTACTTCTTTCTTTGAAGCGGGTTTTGTACATTGGCTTCTATAGTGACATTTTTCTTTGCAATTCCAACATTCAACGTCTTTTCTGTTCTTTGACTGTCCCCTCTTTCTGGACTTGGACCTGCCTCGACTATGTCCTCTTTCGTTTCTTCTTCCTCTACTTTCTGTATGCAATAAAGAACTAGAATTTGAAGTCTCACCATTGTTTCTTCGTCTGATATCTTCATTTACTATCAAGTCACGAATACTCTCGAAAGTGAGTTTGGTAGTGCCGGATGCACTACTAACAGCTGTGACTGTGCCTGACCAACTGTCGGGCAACGATGATAAAAGGAGTAGTGCTTGTACTTCATCTTCAAACTTTATTTCAACTGAGGCTAAACGAGAGATAATCGAGTTAAACTCATTTATGTGAGCGTCAACCGACATGCCTTCCTTCATCTTGGTATTAACCAATTGTCGGATGGGGAATACTTTGTTTGAAGCGGATGGTTTTTCATACATGTTGGACAAAGCTTTCAATACACCATATGTGGTTGTTTCATTGACAATGTTGTAAGCAACACTCTTTGCCAAAGAAAGCCTAACCACACCCAAAGCTTGACTATCCAACAACTTCCATTCTTCATCATACATGTCATCCGGTTGTTCACCCGACATAGGAAAATGCAAACTTTTCTGATACAATAAATCTTCAATTTGCATTTTCCAAAATCCATAATCACTTCCATCGAACTTATCAATCTTGATTTTACTATCTTCTGCCATTAAAAAAAATTACCAAATTACTACTAACAAACGGGTTTGTACTGCTAAGTGGTAATTTATACGAGCGAAAGCAATAATCAGAAACAAATAACTTACCTGTTTCAAGCTTTAATGGCAAGGGATAAGTATTGATGGATAATGAGATCCTGTTCAAAGTTGAGGAACCTTTCTTGATAAAATTAAGAAACTCAATTTTCTTCACCAGAAATAAAAGTTGAGGGGCCTTTCTGATCAAATTGAAAACTTCAATTTCTCCACCAGAAATAAAGGCACGAACGTGCTTCTTCTTCCCCAATTCCCCCAGAACAACAAAAAAAAAGCTCTGCAACTTTTCTTTTCTTCTTCTTTTGCTCCACCTGCTCGATCTCCCAAGAGAAAAAAAGTAGGCGACGGGTTCGTCGGAACCCTAGATAGTCGCGACGGCGGAGGCGATGCTGATGGCGATTCTGACGGCGAGGGTGACGGTGGTTCTGGCGGCGGTCTCTGATCAGAAACCCGGCGGCTGGTGTGTTGTTTCTGGTCTTCAATCAGAAACCCTAGCTTCGTGATGAAGAGAGCGGCGGCGGCTGACGAGCGGCGGAGGCTGACGAGCGTCTCTGATCAGAACCCTAGTTCCGATTTCACAGGTCAGTATCTTCTTCCTCCTTCTACACCTCTGTGTCCGTGTTCAACAACAAGAGCCTGTGCTCTAGTACCAGTTGTTGGAGATCGAACGGGTTACACGAACACAAATAACACAGAACTCACACTCAATTAAGAACACAAAGATTTATAGTGGTTCGGTCCGGCTCTGACCTACATCCACTCTCGGTAACTAGGAGTATTTATATTTAGCTTGGTACAATAAACTGATACAAGATAAATCTCTTATATAGAGATTAAAACAAAGAAGAAAGTCAAAAACAAGATCCGTGAATAATGGGTCACAAAGAAGGTTGGATAACCCCTGTCCCCTTATCCTCTTGATCAGAAAGGATTTTCTGATGTCCACTTGATCAAGTGGATTCACACTTAACACCACCTACAACCATAAAAATTAATGGTGGTAGAGAGAAGGGGTAGAAAGAGTGTCAGTGAATGTATATTAATGGTTGATGAAGAAGGTGTGTGTGTATATATATTAATGGTATATAATTAAACTTTTATTTTTTATTTCTAATACCGACAAAAAAAACAGAAAAAAATAATTAAATATTTATGTATAAAATTACTAAAATACCCTCCTTGTAACATACATTTTGGATGGAGTTAGTGTCAGTGAAAAAAAAAACATAGTAAACTATTGGAGCAAAACGACACTTTTTAAAGGATTAGGGCAAAATCGTTAAAACGACCAAACCATATAGAGCAAAACTGAAGTCAACTCTTTCTTTTACATATTTGATTTTGACCCTAAAGAAAGAAAAATGGAATCGTATCATTATATAACAAAACATGAGTAGTTTTATTATATCCAACCCTTTCGTATCATCTTGTTTTTACCCAGTGCATTTTGAGCCGACTTTATATGATTCAATTCAGCCGTCAAGTAAAGGAATTTTGATTGTTGACTTTGATATGGTATCATATGAAAATTCAAAATGGAATTGATTTTTGAATTGAGGGAATATTTGTGCTTTCTATTGATAAGCATGCTTTAAATGAAAAGGATGCGCATGATGGTTTTCTACATGGACCACCAGACCATTTTGAAAATCTTGGTGAAGATGTTATGCACGTAAGTCGTAAGGAATACTACTAGCAAACAAAGTCCACTGATAATTTTCAAAGGTGGGCCTCACAAAATTGGTAAAAAAAATCCTCTTGAAGAATGAATGTTCACATGATTTAGTTAACAAAAATCATGGCCTACCATTTTAGCCCAAAGGAGGTGATAGTTCAGTCAACAAGGAATTATAAAGAGGTAATGGACTCACGGGAACATCACATCTTAAAGCCCAACGACCCTCAATTGTGGCTACGTAAATTCAGTTTAGAACCTTGCTCGTGTATGGAACTGATAATTTTGTCCGATCTCATTTGCCGGGTCAAGGTATGGGTAGATGTGATAAAATTTTGTTTTCGGGAGATAATTATAATTATAGTGATAATGAAAATTCAACTTTGGTTGATGGAAAAGTGGTATGAACTATGCTATGAGCAAAATAATGTGGAATAAAGATCTCTTTCGTAAAGTGGTAATGGGTGACACTATGAAGGATGGGGGAACTCAATTGTTATATTATCCACCTCATATTTGATCAAACGGGAGAAAAAGTTGTAAATCTAAATGGTCACTTTATGAAGAAAAGAAAAGGGGTCCATTATTTAGAATTAGATAGTTATATTAGTTGGAGCTGAATTATTTGAGTTGTTCAAATAATCAAATCAATATGAACATGAGACGGTTCAATGCTCTATTCGACTCTAGTGATATAGGTCCAGAGTTAGGTAAGATGACCCTGAAGTTGAATCATTATAGGCAAGTCATAATCGTTGTGAATAGTCCTTGGGTTGATTTTCCTTTTGATCCATGTGGCTTTGGTTCAGAGGCAAAACTCGAGGACTAGTTTTTACGAAGACGGAAAGTATGATGCCAGAATCAAGGATTTGAAGATTGGAATTCAAATATTTTACTTTAGTTATCTTTATTTTTTTTTATTTGAATTTGCTAGTTTATCATATTTAGTTTCCTATTAGAATTATTATCACTAGTTATAAATTACAATCTAGGCTTATTGTTTGAAGTAGCTTTTGATTATTAATTATTGTAAAGAACATCTTTAAGGTTTCTTTGAATCATTCGGTTCGCTAAACTTTTGATTTTAATCTCCGAGTTTTTTAGCCATTTGATTGTTACCGACAACTATATCACTTTATTAAACATTATATTTTAAAAGTTATAAAAGAAAATCAATATTTATAAATTTACATAAATAGTAAAACGAATACATTAATAAAAACACATTATTAGTGTGTGTATTGATGACTGTCGTAAGGGTCAATCAAAAACCTAATTAAACTACGTAGATAGCGTAAGTAGGGTATCGTATCCACGGGGAATTTGTGGTTAGCGTTAAAGAAATTAATTAAAACTAAATTATCTAAATTGGGGTTTGTTTGTAGATTTAAAAGAAAACACAATTTGACATGAAAAGTGTTATCAATATTAAGAAGAAGTAACCTCCACCCGGAATCCCGAATACCCGTTTTAATATAAAAATCCGTTTTCCGATTCAAAACACCACATAGACATGGCCTCAGAATTAATGAATTTGATTAGTTAATAGGGATAGTTTTTAAGATTCACTATGCAACCTAATAACCCGTTTGTTTGTACCAACTACCCACCGATTTACTAACCCGCTAACAACGCAAGAAAGTTGCCAATACGCTTAATAAACGACAAGTAATTCAAACACAAGAAACGTTTACCAATAATCCAACACAAGTGATCAAGCTGTACCAGTTTACAAGAATCAGAAAAACAGAAAATTATATCAAACCGTGTAAACGTTCATCCGGGCAGAAGTCACAAAAAGTTTAGCTGCACATGTTTGTCTTTACGGCACCGGTTGTCATCCCGAATTGTTCCGACTTCATTGAAAAGCTTGAATGATGATGAATAATGCTACTGTCAAATTCGTCCTAGGGGTTCTTGTGCCACGGCTGTCGAATTCCCCCCTCTCCCTCAAATTCGTGTATATATTCGGCTGAGGTTGATTATTCCCCAAAGAATTTTAGATATCATAAAATAATCACCAATTTGTTTCCTTTTTTTTCTATATGTCGGCCAATATTCCTTTTACCAATATGTCCAACATTCCTTTTTCCCCTCAATAGCTACTGAAAAAATAACTAAAAGATGTTGACCAAAAAATCAATTTTTCGCTGATTTAAATGATTCCCGTAAAAGAAATACGCCGCGTGTCACGGAATTGAACCAATTAGCCGACTTCCTTTTTTATGTTTAACTGACATCAGTTGGATCTTTCAGGCGGGTCGCGGACGGGAAACAAATCTCTGCCGCGTGTTGCGGACCTTGTCAGTTGATCTTCTTTTGTTTTGCGTCTTGTATTGACTTGTCGAATTCGCATCTTTGACTCGTTTCTCCCATTTGCTCTTCGTTAACACCTGTTATACGACAAACAACCCACACGCTATAAATATGATATCACACTGTATTTAATATATTAAACATACTAAGAACCGACAAAAACTATATACAAAACGACTTATTTCAACCCGACATCACATCCCCACACTTATCTTTTTTCGTCCCGAAAAAATTATTTGCAATGGAATCACAATTAAAACAAATGGCTTTCAATATATTCAATTATTTTATTAAAACAAATCTACCCACACGTTAACCAAGACTGTGAATATACGAACCACTTAAACCCAATCACCAGTTTCGAAGCCCTTATTTTCGATCTATTAAGTTCAAGTGATTTATAGTTATCTAGGGATCCCACGCTCAAAAGACTACGACTCCACCTATTCCCGTTTCAAGCTTATGAGATTAAAAGATTTATAATCTACCGCCTTATATAAAAAACTCTTATATTATTCCGATTAAACTTTTGATGGATAGATGGATGATATTGTGAGCTTACATGCTTTTGTATACGATCAGTTCAACGGACATACGCCACACGAGTCACCATCCCCATGGTTAATGCCATAAACTTCACGTTTTTTTTTTTTTACATGTGCTCAAATGGATGGATGAAATATTTTTTTAGGCGCCACACTGTTTCGGATTTGTTTTCACAAAAAGAAACAGGTGTGTCAGTTTAATCGGAAAAACTTATAAGTTTTTTACTTATCACCTACCCCTTATACTCTCTACAGTTTCAGTTTTACCATAGCTCCGAAGGCGGGAACCCACAAAACTCCTATTTTAAATTATTTTATATCAAGCCTAAGGAATCTTTAAACCAGCTGGGCCTACCCACATATCCTAAGTTAGACGAATGACTGACCGTTTATTTATTATCTCATATATATAATAATCGAAAAGCCACTGATTTAATTACACCTATCATTTTCCATTTTGTGCAAAAAATTTACGGGACATTTTCTAATTTTTTCAATTTTTATGGATTTTTTTTTTTGAATTTTTTTAAAATTTTTAATTTTTACGACACGACTAAGACACACTAGACACTAGTCTCCCCTCCCCACACTTATTTCCTTCATTGTCCTCAATGGAGCGAGAAACTATTAACACACTACAAACATAAATAAAAATACATAGATAAATGGAACAGACTCCCCTGATTTTAAACGGATGAATCTTCTGAGCCTTGTCCCACAGCAACCGTATGGCATTTCATTCGCGGCTGCTTCAACACGTGACGCTTGTCTTTATATCATTCGAATCACTTTCGTCCAAATGGAGATTGAGTATGGACAAAAGCAATCGACACCTGCAAAATAAATCTCACAAACTCCCAAAACAGGTTAAACAGTTAGTAACAAAGAAAAATCGAGAGAAAAATCAGCTTCGGATGACATCAAACAAGATTGGGCATTAAAAAAATTTGATTTTCTCTCGGCCCGCGCCCCGTCGCACGTCGTGACATACTCTCCAAATCCTTCCGCGTATCGCGGAACTGCACTAATTGACTTTTATTTTGACTCGAGCCCCCGAGCCCCGACCAACCGGCCCAATTTTCCGCTCAAATTCACTTGGCACAATACTAGTTATCTACCTATCCCCTCACACCTCTTAACGCCTAACACACATTCACCAAATTTAACACCAACTTCATCTTCAACCCTTTTTGATATCCTTTACCTTCTCAAACTAGTGCACACACTTTGACTATCCGCTCATAGGCCCTTTCCCCTCTTAAACTCTTGCATAATAGCTAACCGTACGTACTTACTACCTAAACCTTGCTTCATTAATCCGTACACGACTTATCACAACCTATGTCCGAACTAATTTTTATGCAAACTCATGTTCATGTTCAAATACTCACTTAAACAAACTCATGTATCCACTTCTACGCACAAGTTTAGTGATTCTAACCAATACCTAATCAAACAACCATGTTCCAACTTGCTGTTTACCACAATTTCAGCCTATAGCATTCTAAATATATATTTTTTTAACAACACCTCTCAGCTCAACATCAACTTTCTCCCAATTTCATTCAATACCCATTCAACAAAATCACATCAACTCACAAAGAAACTCTTATAATTTTAAACTTAACCTCAGCCTAATTTGAAATTCCTGACCCATCTCTTCCCACTCAACACAACCCTCTTGAACCATGAAACTTCAACCCACTAATAACCCAGTAATATTCTTCCAATTTTCAGAACAAGTTATGAAAATAAATTTCCATAAACATATAAAGATTTAAACTTTCATACCTGGATCGTTATTTAACTCGCAATTGGGTGGCACGCGGTGGTCTTCAGCCGTCGATGGTGGGAAGAGTGGTGGGTATGGTGGTCGGCCGGAGGTTATCGCCGGCGGTTGTGGGTGCCGACAGTGGTTACCTTGGTGGAGGTAGTGAACGGTGGTCGATGAAAGAGGTTAATAAAGATCGTGGTGGTGTTCTTGTGGTGGCGGAAGGGTGAAGAAGGAGGTGAGGTAATCGGGAATAAGGGAGATGAAAGATGATATAGAAAAGATGGGGTTAAGGTTCAATTGCCGGAGAAGAAAGGGAATAAAGGATTGTTATTATATTTTTTTAAAAATTTTGACTTTTTGACCAGTTTATTAAGCGACACGTGGAAAAGAAGAGGGGTGCCCCGCGACACGCCTAAGAACCCATTTTCCAGCAATCTTACTCAATTTTGGGGGTTCATGCCTTAGAAAATTTTTCCTTTTTTTTCATGTATTCACCTCCCAAATAACATTTTATGATAAGTTTATAATAAAAACGTACCAGGGACTCCTTTTTTCATGATTTTCTTTCTCCGAATCATCTCTTTTTCCTGCGATACTCCGAAAATATACCGAAAAATTATGCAAAAACGCTCCAAAAATCATTTTTTTCGGGCCGATTTTTTTATGTAATCTTATAATCACTTTGCCCTACCCCCCAAACGAATGTGCGTTGCCCTCAACTGAACTAGAGCTTAACCAAACCTACTCGAGCTTCTCCACACTTGAACGATTGCACGGTTTTGACACAAAACAAACTAAACTAATGCGGAAAAAAAAAAGAAAAAATAAATAAATAAATAAAACGACAAACCTTAGGCTGCCTCCTAAGAGCGCTAAGTTTTAGATTTTCAGCCAGATCATACCTACAATCTTCAAGGTGGTTCAAAGATATGCTTACCTCCAGACTTCTTCAAATCACCTAGCTTCACACAGTCTGGAAAGTTTGCATAATGACGCGAATTAAGTTCAACCTTAGCCTCATCTCTCCATGTATTTCCATCATCGGGGGGTTTCCCTGCTTTTCCTCTTTTTTCACCTTCACCTTTTTCACCGATTCTTCGTTTATCTTGCACCTGGACCTGTCACACTTAATACCAATCTCATCAGTAGCAACTGCTTCATATGAATTAATAATTTCGTAAGTAATAGATTTTGAATAAACATTAAAAATCAACTTACGATTTTCAGAACTCATCGTAATCAATCCTTCTCTACAGTTGATTTGAGCATTGGCAGTGTTCAAGAACGGACGTCCCAATATCACCTTTTGTTGCTCGTTCGTCCTCGTGGGTGCATAATCCAACACTAGAAAGTTAACTAAGTAATAGAACTCACCCAACTGGATCTTCACATCCTTAACAACCCCACGCGGTTGTTTCCAAGTGTCATCAGCCAAAATTACATTTCTATCAAAATTATGTAAAGGACCAAACTCGTACTGGTCAAACAAGCTGCCTGGCAGAATATTCGTGCTCGCCACGTAATCCAACAATGCCTTGTGGATTTTCAGCTTCCCTACTTTAATAGGTACGTGCGGCGTTCCTAATTCACTTTCTTCACCTTCATCACTTAAACCTGCTACTACTTGGGAAGAAGAAGTAAAACTCGTATTAACATTTTCGGAAACAGGAATGGTACTTACCGAATTAACCCTCGCGTGATGTTGCGGATTCTTTGTAGTGTCACTCGGTAGTTTCCCCGAATCTCTTTCACCTCCTTCACATCAACCGCCAACTGAGCAACTTGCTTTTCTAAGGATTGATATGCTTTAGCTTGCAACTCTTGGTCCTTCTTTATTTGCTTCAACACCTCCATAATCTCACTATTGTAAATCCCCTCGTTTGAAGTATTTGACTTGCCTTGCTCTTGTTGTTGCTGATAGCTTCTTTGATTGCCCTTGTTGTAATTTCCTTGATTATAATTCTGATTATAATTCGATTGAGGGTTCTGATACGGCTGGCTTCCTTGATTTGGTACCTGAAAATTAGGATTCAATTGATTAGTATTACTGTACCGAAAATTTGGATGATTACGCAAACCTGGATGATATGTGTTTGAGTTCATATCATAATTATTTTGCTCTCCATACACCATGTTCACGTCCTCCTCAGCCGCTACAAACTGACCCGGGCATGCATCCAACGTATGTCCCAAATCTCCACATGAATCACAAACCGGAAAGGTTTGTGCCGCATGCAATGCATCCCGTTCGCCAAGACCTTTAAACTTCGCTAACTGGCGTTCCAATGCCTCATTTTCTCTCTCTAACTGAGCAACCCTAGCAAAAGACGTTCCCGTACTAGCTGATGTAGAAACCAGATACTTCTTTCCTCTATCCGATTGGGCTTGCCTTTTCGAATCAGCTGCTACGATGTCCAAATAGTCCCAATCCACGTCAACATGGTTTCTCAGAAAAGTACCACCCGTTGTAGCCTTTATGTCTCGTCTATCTTCATTTGAAATCCTATCGTGGAATGCGGTAATTAACTCCCATCTTTGAATACCGTGGTGAGGACAATTACGGATCAATTGATTGAACCGTTTCCAAGACTCGTAAAGAAGCTCACCTGGTAACTGTTGGAACTCTCTAATTGTTGCTCTCCCCGTTTTGGTTCTTTGCGGGGTATAGTACTCATCCAAAAACTGTTGTTGCAGCTCTTGCCATGTATAAATACTAGCATATGGCAAAGATGTAAACCAATCCCTCGCAACATCCTTTAGTGAAAACTGAAATAACACCAACTTAACCTGATCTGACGTGAACCCTTCCCGTACCCTTCCGCTATGTGTGCATATGGCAAAGATGTAAACCAATCCCTCGCAATCATACCACAAACTGCCTCAAAATCCGCTATGTGTGCATATGGCTCCTCAGTACCCTTCCCGTGAAAGGTAGGTAGCATGTTCAGAATATGTGGTTTTGCTTCAAACGAACGTTCCACATTACCCGGTGCTATTGGCATCACTATCGGTGATGCATGCTCAGCAATGTGTGGTCTGAAGTGACTCTCAACCCCTCGAATATTCGGATCCGGGAAGCGAGGATCTCTTTGTCTTTGGCGAGGTGCAACCGGTGCCCTATGAACCTGTGGTGGGGTCTGATAAGCATCTACCCCCCGTGGTTGTCTCTGTTGCTGATACATCGGTTGATTGCGATTAAATGCCTGATTTTGGTACCCACCTGGATATCCCATATACCCATCATTTATCTCCCACTCCTCATCTCCAAAACCGTCATCCCATGTCTCGGTTCTACCCCTGTTTTCCACTTGATCAAATATAGCACCCGACCGGTTCGGGTGTGGCACTAAATCTGGTTGATTCACAACCCGTAGCGGATTGGGCTGTGAGGGTAGTCGGCTTTCTCGCGAATATAACGGTTCACCAATAACATGAAATTCTCCAGTTGGAGCAGAAGTTGGTTGGGTGGTAATGGGTGGGATTTGTTGGGGTTGGGTTTGGTGTTGTGGTTCCGATGTAAATGGAGGTGGTGGCATTGGTGGCAATTCAGTAGTCGATGTTTGTTGTGGCGTTTGCTGTTGTGGGGTGGATTGGTTTTCTGATGGATTCATGGTGGTTTGAATTGCTTTTCCTTTCAAGGCTGACCGAAGAAGCAGATTTTGGCGTGCGGTCTTTTCAATTTCGGGATCAAACAAGAGCAGGGAAGATCTTCCTGAAAACGTAGTATGCATGCAAAAAGATCACCTGCACACAAGAAAACAAAGCGTAATACCGAACAAGACAAAAATAAACAAAAAGAAATATTTTTAGTGTGTGTATTGATGACTGTCGTAAGGGTCAATCAAAAACCTAATTAAACTACGTAGATAGCGTAAGTAGGGTATCGTATCCACGGGGAATTTGTGGTTAGCGTTAAAGAAATTAATTAAAACTAAATTATCTAAATTGGGGTTTGTTTGTAGATTTAAAAGAAAACACAATTTGTCACGAAAAGTGTTATCAATATTAAGAAGAAGTAACCTCCACCCGGAATCCCGAATACCCGTTTTAATATAAAAATCCGTTTTCCGATTCAAAACACCACATAGACATGGCCTCAGAATTAATGAATTTGATTAGTTAATAGGGATAGTTTTTAAGATTCACTATGCAACCTAATAACCCGTTTGTTTGTACCAACTACCCACCGATTTACTAACCCGCTAACAACGCAAGGAAGTTGCCAATACGCTTAATAAACGACAAGTAATTCAAACACAAGAAACGTTTACCAATAATCCGACACAAGTGATCAAGCTGTACCAGTTTACAAGAATCAGAAAAACAGAAAATTATATCAAACCGTGTAAACGTTCATCCGGGCAGAAGTCACAAAAAGTTTAGCTGCGCATGTTTGTCTTTACGGCACCGGTTGTCATCCCGAAATGTTCCGACTTCATTGAAAAGCTTGAATGATGATGAATAATGCTACTGTCAAATTCGTCCTAGGGGTTCTTGTGCTACGGCTGTCGAATTCCCCCCTCTCCCTCAAATTCGTGTACATATTCGGCTGAGGTTGATTATTCCCCAAGGAATTTTAGATATCATAAAATAATCACCAATTTGTTTCCTTTTTTTCTATATGTCGGCCAATATTCCTTTTACCAATATGTCAACATTCCTTTTTCCCCTCAATAGCTACTGAAATAATAACTAAAAGATGTTGACCAAAAAATCAATTTTTCGCTGATTTAAATGATTCCCGTAAAAGAAATACGCCGCGTGTCACGGAATTGAACCAATTAGCCGACTTCCTTTTTTATGTTTAACTGACAACCCATACCCCACAGATTTTTAGCTTATTGACTTTTTATGTGAGGGAAAAAGTCAATAAGTCACTCTTATGACTTATTAACTTTTCCAAAAAGTCATAAGTTGTTTTGATAAGCCATGGTTGCAAAAATCGCGACTAGCCGGCGATTAATCGCTGACTAGTCGCTAGTCGCCCATCAACTGAGTAATTTTCAGCTAATCAATAAAAAAATTGCTAGTCGGCCTAGTCGGCCCTAATCGCGACTAGTCGGCCGGGAAAAATCGGAAAAAAATCGGGAAAAAAACAGAAAAAATCAGAAAAAAATCGGAAAAAACACATATTCCGGCCAAAACCTCCCAGATTCCGGTCAAAACTTGTCCACTTAAAAAAATTACGTATAAAAATATATGTATAAAAACTTAAAATTATACACAAAAAGTCCAATCCGATTAATCCCGAGTAATCCCGAGTAGTCACTAATCCCTACCTCACCGACCCGCTAGCGACTAGCGAGTTCTCCAACCTTGTGAAAAGCTAAGCCAAACATGGTCTAAATATGGAAGTTTTGGAATTTTGATTACCTACTACGATGATTACTGAGGGTGTTAATTAATGGCATAAAAATACTAAATGTTACTAAAGGTGTGTGTTAAGTATGTATGACATTAATAAAGTGCCACTAAAAACCTAAATTAGTAGTATAAAACTTAAATGCCACTAAATGTGTGTCAAATAAATATGGCATACACAAACTGCCACTAAAAACATAAATTAGTGGCATAAAAGCTACGTATCATTAAAAATGTATGCCATTAAATAGCTTTTTTGTAGTGGATCGGCTCGGTAAAAAACTTGAATGAGTTGAGCCTGAAATATGACTCGTCTAGTCGTTTAGTTGTCGAGCCTGATTTCGAGCTTTACATACAAAGTTACAAATTTTATATATTATATATATAATATACGTAGTATTTTAAGTTGGGAGTCGAACTCTAGCCGAGCTTTGACTTGTTCTGGGCGGGCCATAACGTAAAACGCCCAAAATAGTGCTTTGGTATTTGCAAACCAGCTAATCGCCTAAAATATTACCATTTTGACGATTTTAAATGGAGCCCCAAAAATGGTTTTTTCTAGCTAAAGATTAGTCTAGCTAAAAAAAGAGGTATTTTTCATAAAGTGTAGTATTTTCTAAGCTATTTTAGGAGACCGGCTAAAAATATGTATGTACGTACATGTATATGTGCAAAAAAATTGGTCGATCGAGTTTGACGTTATTACTAATATAGCGTGTAACAGGTTCATTAAGAGTCATCATAACTATTGGAGTGAAAAATTGGATATGGGAAGATGCGGGTGGGATGAGAAATCACGAGAGACCGGCGAGAACATCGCCTTGTCGATAGGGTACCTTCCAAAACCAACACCAAACGGCATGGCCATATCCAAAACTACTATGACGAGCCTAACTGTAATGCGCTTGAACCTAAAAACAAGCTCGTTAAGTAAACTAGCCCGAGCTCAACCTAGCTCATGAGCCTAAACGAGGCATTGTTAATACAATTTTTAATAAATATATTCGATATATATCACTTTTCATAATTCCGTACAATTTTTTCTCTTTAACAGTTTTCATGTTTTTCCCATGATTTGCTATTGGAAATTAACCATGATGTCCATATTACATTAACAATAACTGCTATAGGAAATTAACCCTTATGTTTATATAATGTTTTTTTATGACGCTAAAAAAGATAACACACAAAAACAGTTTCATAAATTTATTAAATTTTGTACAACCATGACATTTTTTTCTTGACACGCATTTAAATGTCATAAAATAAGCGTGTGTCATTATTCGTGTGTCAAGATAGATCTTGTTTTTTTATGACTCTAAAAGGATGAAGTGTGTCATAAATATATTGAATTTTGTAAAACCATGACATTTTTTTGCTTGACAGTCACTTTTGAATGTCATAAAATGAGCGGGTGTCATTGTTTGTGTGTTAAGATGAATCTTGCTTTTTTTTTATGACGCTAAAAACATGACACACAAAAAAGAATGTCATAGATTTATTAAATTTTGTAAACAATGACATTTTTTTCTTGACATACGCTTTTGAATGTCATAAAATATGCGCGTGTCATTGTTCGCGTGTCAAGAGGAATGTATTTTCTAGTAGTGAATTAGCAGGTTCGTGCGGATTAGGAATGCCAATCCGTTGAGATGCACTTAAATCTTTCAAAAATCACAACTGTCAAGTGGGTTCGTGCGGATTGAAATTGTCAATCCGTGCGGATGCAAGCTGCGAACACCTAAGTTTTGTCCATGGCTTCGACGTTAATTTTGCGTTTAAAGTTTGAAAAAAGATGTGTAGAAGAAGAATGAGTAGAAGAATGAAAAATCAGATTCAAATCGACTTGAATCTCTCTGAAATCTCTGGTATCAAGTGTTGCTCCGAATGCTCCGACTGGCTTAGTTGATCTTTGTATCTCGTGCGGAATCCAAGTAGGAAGTGAACATAGACGCAATGATACCTTTGAACATTCTTTTCATTGATAAAATTGCTTTACAGAGCCAAGAAAAGAATTTGACAGAGCTTCGCTACTCGTGCCAAAAAGTTAAAAATGAAGACCCCTGCACCCCTATATATAGACAGACTAGATCCGTGTGAACCCATAGGGGCGGATCGACTAGGTTCGTACGAACTGACTTCATGGGCCATTCGCACGGATTGACTCATCCATACGAATGGATCATTTACACTAAATGCCATTCAGTTCAGTATGAAATACATTCAAACACACATAAAATAAACTACTAAACAACATAAGACTCGATACATGAAGTAAGCTACAAACATATTCATTCACACTCATCAAGAGTGGTGAAAGGCAGACAACAATAAAAATCTTGGTTGCAACCCGTGGATGTAGGTTTCACATCGAAACCAAACCATGTAATCCTTGTGTTTTCGTGTTCGTTTATTCTCTGCAGGTTATTGTTTGTGTGTGTTGTTGCTTCCGTGAGTATACCCTAACAAGTGGTATAAGAGCTATGGCTCGCTATTCACAGGATAAACACGATCACATACAAAGTTGCTCGATTAGGGTTAGTCGCCGGCAGCCAAAGCTGTCAAACCCAGCAGATCATCGTCACCCTGTTTTTTTAGCCGGTTGAAAATGGAGATTGAGGCCTTAAGGTTCAGAAAGAAAGATCTGCATATTGTGTTATCAGGGGTTAGCTCGGAAAAGTTGGAACCAACAGAGTGGGAATTGAAAGATAAAAAGGCCAAGGCAGCTATTACATTGGTGTTATCGAAATCAGTGGCATTTAACATCATGAAGGAAACCTCAGTTAGGGGTATGATGTTAGCCCTTTCTATCATGTATAGAAAGCCTTTTGCAACAAATAAAATATTATTGATTCGAGAACTGATTAACATAAGGATGAGAGAAGGTAATTCAGTTACAGAGCACATTAACAAGTTGAATTCAATTTTGGCTAGACTTGTGTCACTAGACATCATATTCGAAGATAAAGTTCATTCTTTACTATTGTTATCTTCTTTGCCAGACAATTGGTCCGAAACTGTTACAATGATTTCCAGTTCAGCAGGTACCAATGGATTTACTTTTAAGGGGACCCGGGATCCTATTCTGAGCTACGATATCGGAAGGAAGAGTTCGATAAATCATCGAGTGAATTACTTAATGTTAGAAGAGGAAAAAAGAATAACAAAGGTAGTGAGAGCGGGAATAGAAAGTTGAGTCAGCCTAGGGCTCGGAGTGATGTGATCTATTGGAATTACAAAGAGGTGGGATATTTTAGCAATCAATGTCCAAATGAGAAGAAGAAAATAACACTGCAACAAACCACTTGGTAGATGATGACGCTTTGGTCTATAGCGTGAAGAGCAGCGTGGATTTCTAGGATATGGATCTGGGTGCTTCATTTGATACTACGCACGACAGTGAAGCATTGCGGAGTCTGAAAGAGGGTGATTTTGGAAACGTAAGACTGGCGAACGATGATGTTCTTGAGGTTACATGCATGGGTGACTTAGATATGAAGACTCGGGTCGGTTCATGGACTTTAAAGTATGTCAACATAATTCCAAGTCTGAAGAAGCAGTTGATTTCTGTCGGATAGTTGGATGATTAGGGCCATGAAGTTAAGTTTGACAACGGGTAGTGGGAGCCTATAAAAGAGAATCTAGTTGTAGCTCGAAGGAAATAAACGAGGTTCGTTGTATATGATCAGTTTACCGTCTGAGGGAGTGACTGTTCCATATCAGAAGAAAAATAAAATCAGGTTCACATAGTCTAGTAGGCAGAAGAAGGTTTGTTTTGTAGATGACAAACCCATAGCCACAAGTAAAATTCAAGTTGAGCATGCTAGGAAAGGTTCACATAATCCAATTAGGGATTTTGTGGCAATAGTAGCACGGGTTGTGCTTCAGTCAAAGATAACAGATGACAGTGGGTTAAGAGAACCAATATTCCAACTATCAAAGTCTCTCCAGTTGATTATCTATTTTATTCGGAGAGTGTTTGTTCTCGGGGTGTTCTAGGATCTCACAGTTCATATTAGTGGAAGATATTATGGGCAGAGAACGAGTAAGTGGCAGTTTTAGTCATGACTGATGTGTTGGAGCTTAGGGGAGCTACAACCTGAAAGAAGAGGAAGACCACAAGAGGTACAAGTGTTCATAGCGGAAGGCAGGTTGAAGATTATCAAGCATAAACTAGGAGATTATTGGGTTATGCGTGGAGGCTTGATTTGGGTTGGGCCCGGTTTAGTTAAAGAAGACAATTTT
>JARYGA010008888.1:0-26437 GCA_030545235.1 Helianthus tuberosus | reverse complement strand
GGGACGCATGATGTCATTGAGACACGTGTCACTTCTACGTTGGCGAACGCATGAATGAGCCTTGCAGACGCATAAGCTCTCTCGTAATCAGTGATGCCCTGCTCCACTGACGTACTAGATGGCCATGTTAATAAGTCAAAGGCCATTTTCGTAAATTTCTCACAAAAAAATCTCCCTAACACAACTTTTCTTTCCTTTCACTTTTTTTCTAAAAAAAATATCTTGAACACAACCTAGTATTTCTTTCTCTGTTTCCCTACTTTTCTCTCTGTACATAAACTCGGAAACACAATGTAAGCACATATTTTTTTTTGAAGTTTTAAATAATAATGATCAGTGTGATTTTTTTTTTTAATTCAAATGGTTTTTTATATGTTTAATATAACACCGTGCCTAAAAAATTGTAGAGTTAATTACACAAATGGGTCATGTGGTTTATACCTAATTTCGTCTTTGGGTACTAACTTTTTTTTTTAACAGGTTTAGGTTTTATGGTTTCAATTTTGTAACACCTTTGGGTACTAACACCAAAATTAGTAAATTAATGACTAAAATACCCTTGCGTTTTTTTAAGTTTATTAATGTAACACATTTGGGTACTAACACCTAATTTTATTTAAGTTTAAATCAATTTTACAAAATCTATTTTTTTCATCTTTTTATTATCTCTTAATTAACATAAAATCTATTTATTTTTTTTATTTTCATATTTTTATTAAATTTCTTATTTAACATAAAATCCACTTGTTACACCACTATTTTTTTAAATAAAATCTACTAGCTATATAGTTTTATGTAAATTAAATTTCTTACTCGTTTTAAATAATGTAAACCTTACTCGTTTTCAATTTTGGATAGAAATGATTGATAATAATAAATATCTTTCATGTAAAAAAAATTTAAGCCTTTTTTTAACTCGTTTTTTTTTGTTCATTTACATTTTACTATTTTAGAAAGATATTTAATTTACATAAAACTATATAGCTAGGTATTTTAGATAAAACTAAAAAAAATTAAGCATTTTTTTAACTCATTTTTTTGTAAAAAAAGATATTTAATTTACACAAAACTATATAGCTAGTAGATTTTATGTAAATTAAATATCTTTCTAAAATAGTACAATGTAAACGAACAAAAAAACGTGTTAAGAAATGGCTTAAAAATTTTTTACATGAAAGATATTTATTATTATTATTATCAATCATATATATCCAAAATTGAAAACGAGTAAGGTTTACATTATTTAAAACGAGTAAGAAATTTAATTTACATAAAACTATATAACTAGTAGATTTTATTTAAAAATCTATTTAAAAAAATACTGGTGTAACAAGTAGATTTTATGTGAAATAAGAAATTTAATAAAAATATGAAAATTAAAAAAATAAATAGATTTTATGTTAATTAAGAGATATAATAAAAAGATGAAAATAAAAATAAATAAATAGATTTTGTAAAACTGATTTAAACTTAAATAAAATTAGGTGTTAGTACCTAAATGTGTTACATTGATAAACTTAAAAAAATGCAAGGGTATTTTAGTCATTAATTAACTAATTTTGGTGTTAGTACCCAAAGGTGTTACAAAATTGAAACCATAAAACCTAAACCTGTTAAAAATAAGTTAGTACCCAAAGACGAAACTAGGTATAAACAACATGACCCATTTGTGTAATTAACTCAAAATTGTATAACATCATGTCTAAATTTTAAAACTGAGTGTCTTAAATCATTTTTACACTTAATAGCGCCAATGGCTTTTTAGTTGATCCCATATGTAACATCCGTCGAAAACAGATTCTCGAAACCCGACTTTATAGTTGATCCCATATGTAAGTTCAAGTGTTATTATGTGAATGTTTATATGTGTTTTCCATCATTCTATATGCTACATGTTGTCAAGTCTATTGCATGCTATTGGGTCATGTGGATCCATGGTTGACTAGGTTCCCAACGACCATGGGTTGTAGCCTAGTATCGCCAACAGTATTAGACTCGCTCTTCGGGGCTTGAGACTAATGCATGAGATTGTCATGACTCTATTATTTTGTTTTGTTTGTTACATGTTGTTAATTGGTTGCGTATTATTGTTCGGTGTTTATGTGTTTATTTCCTAAGTTGGCATTATGAGACAGTCATCATTCTAATTCTTGAAATGCATGCTAAAATTATTTGTTTTAAAATTTAAAAATAAAAATGTTTTTTTTTTATAAAACGAGAAAATTACTCACCAACATGTTTGTTGACCTAAATATATATTCTCCTAACATGATGCAGGTAATCAAGGTTAATGATTGAGTGAAGATGTCACATAGCATGGGCCTTAGGAAATAAATTGAGAAAATTTAAGTTATGTTAGTTTTTGAATATCGTATGAAAATTTTATGATCTCAATGTGATATGTGACAATCTTATTTGGTTGTGCTTTAAATATTGTAATTTTAATTAGTGTCATGAGCTATGGGTAATCTGTCACACCCCGACCCGCAGCGGATAGGTACGGGGCGGACCGATTGCCTGTAATAACATCTAGGTAATCAAAGCGTCAAAACAGAAGTTGAGATCTAAAAACCCAAAGAAATCCTAAAACTTTATAACCATGAGTCGATGATCATCATTGATGTGCCATTTTCTAATGTTGGACAATTTCTACTAGAGCTCAGTTAGTATGATGAAACACGCAACAAGACCAAACCAAAACCAATCCCGAAAGGCTATCAAACATGGTAATTGATTTTTTGTCCTCCATGGGAATCACTCACTAAGATCAAACCATAGCTAGACCCCACCATGGCCTTTGTCCCTTGGATCCTGCCATGGGCGATTTCTCCTTGGAACCTTCTCGTAACTGGGTCTAGCCCACTTGAACTTTTTTTGGACAACACAACGAAAGACATATATAAAAACCATTCGACTAGCAAGACAAAAGAACGTTACAAGACTAAATTGGATTTTGCAACCAGACAATCCGGTTAATGTTCACCTTACGATTCCTATCAACGTATCACAAATACGAGTAATAGCCTCAAACATAATACTCTCGCCCCCTTGAACTTATGGAAGTATCATCAACAGAACCATCCGATCATATCCATCTCCACTAGGCTATAATGCCCATACACCAATTCAGGAGGAAACGTAATAAATCTGAGAAAAAACCCCATTCCTGAGAATCGAACACAGAACCTAATGGTCACAAAACCTTATCCCACCCATATCACTAGGCTATAATGCCATGGACAGTAAAGATAAACTATAAAAGGGTCTTTATAGTATAAAAATAAATGATGTGATGTACAAGTAGGGCTGGGCAAATTGCTCGCCGCTCGCTCGCCACTCGCTCGGAAATTGCTCGCCCGTTCTGTCGCTCGATTATAAATGAGCCGCTCTGCTCGGTTCGGTTTGTAAACGAGCCAAGCATGAGCAAAGCTCGGCTCGGTTCGGCTCGGCTCGAATATTTTATATATATATATATATATTATATATATATATAATTTATTTTGTAAGTATGATTCTACTTATAAATATAAATATTAATTGGGCTAAGTTGTTGATGAAGACGCTGATATTTTGGTTTGTTGAACTTATTATGTATGCGAATGAAGACGCCGACTTCTACTTAAACTTTAAGATGTTTTGTTTTTGAACCAAAGGTTTAATATATCTTTGGCTTATTATGTATGTTGATCTTGAATGATAATTGACAATGGTGGCCTTTAAATTTGAATTTTTTGTATTAAATTATAATATGAATATTGAAACCAAGCAAAACTGAGCCGCTCGGTTGCAAACCAAGCGAGTTCGAGCAACGATTATTGCTCGTTTCCTTAAATTCGAACCGAGCCGAGCCGCTCGGTTTCAATTCGAGCCGAGTTCGAGCAAAGGCTCGCTCGGTTCGGCTCGGCTCGTGAACAGCCCTATGTACAAGTCACCTAAAAATAAACAATTTTATAATTCTTAAAATAAAAAGTAACGTGGTTTAAAATTATTTGAGGGTATGGAGTACCGAGTATGTTACGTATGCAGTGACGAAGCTTGAGATTTCCGACGGGGGGTCGAAAACGTATATACCAAAAAAGATTATAAAACCGGGGGTCGAAAACGTATATACCTAAAAAGTTTTATACGAAAACTACATACCGGGCACTACTGAGCAAAAAGTTCGAGGGTTCGGACGCCCTCCCCCCTCGGCCCCCACAAAGCTACGCCCCTGTACGTATGGACCACTTATTTATGGGTTGTGGATTAGGGTCAATTCCATTGTTTAAACCCATATGGTGGCGAACGTGTTGTATTACAAACCAAGACACATTCTTAAGTCTTGTGTTACAGTTAGGCTATGGGGTGTGGGATAAAGCCCCTCAGGACACATCAGCGCCACGTCAAATCCATGTCAGCCAGGGGGCTTTATCACGCCCTTCCTTAACTTGCAGGGTGTGGGATAACGCCCCCTATTAAACAAAATAAAAAAAAGATTTTATTGGATGAAATGCATGTGGGCCCCACCTGAACAAGCTTCCTCCTCGTTACCATGGTGGCGGACAACCCATGACGCCCCGGTTTAAGTTGCAAGGTGTGGGTGATAGCGCCGGGGGACGCTATCGGAGGTGAGGTGGCACATTAGCGCCTTCCATACCCTCCGACCTTACTCATATCCATCACATAATCAATTCAATAGAATACTTTAAAACTTGTATCACTTTCATATGTTGGAAATTGAAAATTGGAAAGTGGAGTATATCGTTATCCTATTCCTTATAATTTAACTAAAAACATATAAATCTCTAAAATTTTATAGCAATCTCATTCCTCATCTCTATTTTTATTCAATAAAAAACTTTTATCTCATTCTCTCTGTTTCTTCGTATATATAGGGTGTGAATATAAATGATGAATAGCGAATTCTCAAATATAGACTCATTTAAAATTTGAGTTGTTCGATTTAGGTTATTCGGGTTCAGGTTAGTTCAGGTCGGGTTGTTCGGTTCTCGGGTTTAGATGTAAAATAAAAAAATAATGTTTTTTTTCACAAAATATCATCAAATATATCATGTAAAAAAATATATCATCACACAGGGTTCAAAAGTCCAAAACTTAATGTTCCAAATACAAAATACTCCAAATGAAATCACAAAAAAAAGACAATAAATGTTCGGGTTTCGAGTTTTGAGTTTTTCGGGTCGGGTTGTTCATGTTTTTGGTTGGGCAAAAGTGACCCGATAACCAACCCATTTACGGTTCAGATTGGTCGGGTTTAGTTAGAGGTGTACAAATCGGTTTTTTACCGAACCGGATTTTTTCATCCAAAACAAAAACCGGTTTTTTTATAACCGGTTTCGGTTACTAATCGGCTTTTTAAACCCAAAACAATAATTGGTCTAACCGGTTTGGGTCGGTTTTTAACCGATTTTGCAAAAAAAAAAACGGTTTTTAACCGGTTTTTTAAAACCGGTTTCAAAGATCTAGCATACAAACCGGTCTACTAACCACCGGTTCGATTCAGTTTGAAACCGGTTTTTAAAAAAACCAGTTAAAAGAAAACCGGTTTCAGTTTTAAATTCGCTTTTTTTTGTACACCTCTAGGTAGAGGTGTACAAATCAGTTTTTTTCAAAAACCGGTTTCGGTTATTAACCTAACCGGTTTTTTCATCCAAAATGAAAACCGGTTTTTTTAATAACCGGTTTCGGTTACTAACCGGTTTTTCAAGTCAAAAACAATAACCGGTGTAACCGGTTGGGATCGGTTTTTAACCGGTTTTTGCAAAAAAAAAATGGTTTTTTTTTAAACCAGTTTCGGTTTTTAACCGGTTTTTCATACCAAGAATCCTAACCGGTCTATAACCGGCGGTTCGGTTATAAAACCTGTTCGGTTATAAAAAAAACCGGTTAAAAAAAAACCGGTTTCGGTTCTAAAACGGGTTTTTTGTACACCTCTACCTCTAGGTTTAGTTTATCAGATCCGCATGGCTTTAAATTCAGGTCAGGTTTCCAATAAAAAAAAAATAAAAAGCCCTAACCATGTCTTGGACGAAAGAGATGATGGGATTTTTAAAAGGAAACAATGGGTCTGGTTTAGTTTTGGGTCAATTCCATGGGGCTGTGTGTGTCTCTAGAAAGAGTTGGGCCCACTGGTGGTGTGATTTGGTTAGGTTGTTAATGTCTTGTTTCACGTGGTTTTCGTCGGCAGGGTCCCGCCACCTCTTACTCATTAATGCCTCGCCTATAAACCAGCCATGTTTCTTAAATACCTATTATTTATATTTATATTTGTTTGGGTGATGATGCTAAATCACTATCAGATGAATATGCTACATACACCCTTTTGTCATCGTATTAATCAATTATGACATGCTTATATACGGATATAGTCTATGTATATCTCTATATACGAATGTATATCATCGCATACAATGGCGAAGCTTGAGATTTCCGATCGTGGGGTCAAAAACGTATATACCAAAAAAATTCTATAAAATGGGGGGTCGAAAACGTATATACCCAAAAATTTATATACGAAAAGTACATACTCTGCACTACTGAGCGAAAAGTTCGGGGGTTCGGCCGCCCCCACCATGCTTCGCCAATGATCGCATATTTGCATTCGATGGCCTATACAAGCGTTTACCATCACATTCGTTGAATTACACATGCGTATATTATCATAAACATATATCAAAATATATTAAAATCTTATAATATATTAGATGGTAATTGTTGATAGACTTGTTTACCCTTATTAAGGGTGTATTTAAGAAAATGAGTAGAGAAGGTTTTAGGTTAGACAACAATCATAACATCACACATATTCAACCTCCTCTCTCTCCATTACTACGAATTCTCTACCCTTAAGAATTTGGAACTACCATCATTAACATACATTCTAAAGGGGAACTAGATCAAGCTGACAATCATATCTGCATCAGTCACTGGATTATCTGTTGGCCTAAATGTTGTAACATATTAAAAACCTTAATGGGTGCCAATGAATGTATAGCATATAATGGGATGATCACATGCACCAACTTACACGAACGGTTAATTGAATGCCAAGCATGATTGCGTGGCTATGTGCTAGAATACGTGTAGGATGAAGTGAGTCTAAACTAACTGAAACTGTAAACCTATCAGGACGCGATTGACCACTCATGTTACCTTTCACACTCATTTTTTGCCGAGCAAACTAAGGTGAGTTCACAACCTTTTTCAAAAGCATGCGTTCCTAGTTTGGAACAACATTTTTTTACGGTAGCCCTGGTTGGGGCTACACGTGCGTTCCTTGTTGGAACCACTGAAACATACTACCCATTGGAGGTGGAGTAGTACATTGGGACTAAACGAAAAACTCTATCATGAAAGTCCCTACATTTTACCGATTAGATTGTCGGGTGGGCATACACGGGGTATTAGTTGATAGCGCTATTAGGTTTGACAAACCTCACACCGTGCTGGAGGCCGGGCGTGAACTTCTAACATTCATTCTTGCATTAATGTTGATAGACATTAATAAGGGCACAAACGAAACGTTAGCATTCGGTACAGTTTAGTCGTTTGATGAGCGTTAGCTACCCGAGTCATACATAAATAAAAAACAATTGTGAACTTTACTTTGCCTAACTAAAATTTGTGAATTCGCCAACTTTATTGTTGACACATAAATACATGCTTTGCAGGTCATTAGTGTTAGGGCATGAATTTTATGCTAAGGATCATCTATCCTGAGACTAGGCATGGATCACGGATGCTTAATGGCTGATGCAGAGAGTCTGAGGATCCAGAGTCTGAGGATCCAGGATCCTTAACAGAACTTACAATTTGCACGTTTTTAATGTGTAAATGCAGGTGATGGACGTAGTGGACCACTTCTTTGCTGGAATCTCGTGGAATATGCTTTTAGGCACGTGCATATTGAAGAAATAACCGTTGGTGGTGGTCATGGGTGACTTCCACCTTTTTCGGGAAGTTAGTTACTTGATTTTTTCTTGTCTTTTAAGGGGAAAATGAGCTCAATTAAGGCACAACTCGTACACACCACACAAACAACACACAAAACACGAATTCTCTGCAAACACTTAGCAAAAAACACACACTTACACTAGAAATTCATTGTATTGAGCTTGTTTTCTTCCGAAGTTGTACAAGGATCACTGCTGTTTTTGCAATATAGTTGGTGATCGGTAGTTTCCATCACCCGAGGTTTTTTATGCCGGAGATCTTCTAAAGATCAAGGGCTTTTTCCTCGTATAAATCTCGGTGTTCATCGTTGATTTCATATATTTGTCGTTCATACAATTAACCAAGCATCATTCCTCACAAAATCAGATTTGGTTGCATTATCCTTGTGTGATTTTTGACCAAAACAGTTTGGCGCCCACCGTGGGGCAATTGGTGCTTCAATTCTGAGAAATTTTGTTCATCTCATTCATTTCGGTTCATTACCTTCAACCACATGGCTTCTCAGGGAAAAACTTCTTCAAGTTCTATGTCGGCGGTCACTTTTTCACAGGGCATTCCGCCTTTGCATCATCTCCCCCTTGCATTCCAGAAGAATGCTGAAAATTTTCTGAAGAAGACAACCCCCGTTTTCACAAAACCAATTGTCGTTTCTTCCTCTACACTTACTAACAGTTATTTTTATGCTTTGATTGTGCAGATGAAGGATCACATGCAGCAGGTCAAAACTAATGGCAGGATCCTTCGCGAAATTGATAAAATCAGCAGAGGATCACTCCCCTTTGATGTCGAGGTCGCCGAATTTCGACACTCCGGTCATAACTTCCCAGCACTTTGCAGCTCCACATGTCCAATACCAAGGTGGATCAACAGGAATACGTTCTGGATCATCGGCAATGTCTCAGGCTCAAGGATACTCTTTCCAGCCTTCAGGATCCTCATTTTAGCATCAGGGATTCTTCACCAGTTTAGGTGAATGCATGGGGACGCAGCCAATTCAAGGATCCTCGCAGGTTCAAGGATCCTCTCAGGTTCAAGGATCCTCGCAGGTTCAAGGATCCTCTCAGGTTCAAGGATCCTCGCAGGTTCAAGGATCCTCTCAGGTTCAAGGATCCTCTCAGGTTCAAGGATCCTCTCAGGTTCAGGGATCCTCCTCCCAGGTTCAAGGATCCTCTCAGGTTCAAGGATCCTCTCAGGTTCAAGGTTCCTCCTTCCAGGTTCAAGGATCTTCATCTCAGGTTTCCGGATCCATGGATTATCCTCCAAGACCTACATTCCTAGCACTTCAAGGATCCAACGTCTTCCAGGATCAAGGATATTTAAGGAGTGTGCAACCCGGAAGTTCAGATGTTCATCTAAGAGACTTCATACCAATGCAGACCATTGCTTCCTCTGGTCCCTCGGTTATGCCGAAATCCCGTCAACATGGATTCATATCTGGATTTCCAAACATGAATCCTTCAGGAGGTAACACTTTGAATAATTTTTGCAATGCTAACCACGGCTTCATGCAGGATACAGGTATCAACCAAGCTATGGCTAAGGAATTGCAGAAACTCAAAGATATGATATCCGACGTTCCAGGAGTGGTTAAGCCCATTCCTGAAATTCCAGATGGAAGTCACAAGGGAAAGAATGGAGATCAATCCTATTACTGAGAGGTTAAAGGAAGCATGTCTTTGCAAGGGTTGCAGATCCACACTGAAAGGATCAACTCTCAAATGGCTGTTAAGTCTTCCCCCTTACTCTATTACTTCATTTGCTAATCTAGTTAATTTGTTTAATAGCCAATTCTCATGCAGTAGGAGATTTGAACGATTAACTAGTGATCTGTATAGGGTAACCCAAGGTCAAAATGAATCACTTAGAGATTACATCACTAAGTTTAGTAAAGAATCCTTAGATATCCCTAACTTGGATATAGCTACGGCTGTAGAAGCCTTTAAAATGGGTTTACTTAGGGATTCAATGTTCTATGATGATCTTGTCATGACCCCTTGCAGGAACTTAGATGAGGAAAGAAACAGGGCCCTTAGGTTCATCCGTTTAGAGGATGACAAAAGGATCCGCGAGAGATTGTCAGGATCCTCAAAGCAAGACAAATAAGGATCCTATCTCAAGGATAACTGATCCAAGCAATACTCCAACCATGACAACCAGAGTGTGCATGCTGTGGAACAAGAGGAAGATGATCAGGATTATCCTCCTATTTCTGAATATTGTTTTTCTGCTGATAATAATGAACTAATCATTTCTATGCAGAGTTTAGGTGACAAGGTTAGGTGGCCAAGGAAGAATGACAAACCGCCTACCACCAAAGACGAATCGAAATGGTGTGCTTACCATGGGGATTCTGGTCATCTCACAGATGAGTGCATAGCATTAAGGAAGGAGATAGGTTATCTTTTGAGCAAAGGATACTTGAAGGAATTGCTCGGAAAGAAAAGGTCAAGGATCCATGATTCTGAGAAAGTTCCTGGAAAAGCTCCTCCACCAGCCGATGCTCAAATCATCCATTTCATCTCCGGAGGTTCTCAGCAGCTAAGAGACATGCAAAGGAAACAAAGATGGAGAATGGGGGCAGACCTATTCGGACCTCCATCCTTACCCAGCAGAAAGGGATATCATATGATGAGGATAACTGTGTGGACATTCAGGATCCTCATCACGACGGTGTAGTTATTACATTATTTATATCTAACCATTTTGTTCGCAGGATTCTCATTGATAAGGGAAGCTCAGTGAACATAATCCAGTTGGATGTCCTCAATAGAACGGACATCCTTGAATCCGATATTGTCCAAAGATCATCTGTTCTTGTGGGATTCAGTGGAGAGACAAAGATTACATTGGGGGACATCAAACTTCCTATCTATATAGAGGGAGTGAATTATGTTAAAAAAAATTATATGTTATTAATTGCTTATCTTGCTGCAATGATATCTTTGGCAGGCCATGGATACACGATATGAAGGCAGTCCCCCTCAACATATCATCAATGTGTTAAGCTCCCAACTCTATGAGATATGGTGAAGATAGAAAGTGACCAGCATGAGGCAAAGAACTGTTACACTTCTTCAATGAAGCCAGCCTCCAAGGAGTAAGACATCATGGAGGCAAGAGAGCAAGACGTCAAGGATATTCTGCTGAACCCAGAGGATCCTGAATCAAAATTTTTTATAGGATCCGGGATCCTAGACAGGATTGAGCAGGATTTAGTATCCTTCTTGGAAAGAAGAAAATATACCTTTGCGTGGAAACATGAAGATATGACAGGTATATCTAAGAATGTTATTACTCACAAACTTGGTATTGACAGGTCTTTCAAGCCAATACACCAAAAAAGGAGAAAGTTTGCACTTGAAAGGAATGCCATTATCCAAGAAGAGGTAGACAAATTGCTCAAGGCAAGTTTGAGTGGACTGACAAGCATGAAGCTACACTCAAGGTTCTTAAGGATTATCTGTCCTCAGCACCAGCCCTGATGAAACAAGAAAATGGAGAATTGTTATCCTTGTACTTAGCTGTTTCGGCTAAAGCAGTAAGTGTGATCCTAGTTAAGGATCATGAAGGCTCTCAACATCCGGTATACTATGTAAGTAAAGTTTTACTTGATGCTGAGGCCAGGTATTCTTATTTAGAGAAAATAATTCTTGATTTAATTATGGCTTCCGCTAAACATAGACATTATTTCGAAACTCACACTATTATTGTGAAAACTAATCTTCCTATCAAGAATGTTCTCAGGAAACTTCAAATGTCAGGTAGAATGGCATAGTGGGTAATCAAGTCCCAAGCTTTACTTGACTTTGTGGCTGATTTCAGTAGTGATCTACAAAGGGAAACTGAATTAAAAGTTCAACAACTTGAGAAGACCAAGGATCCTTAGACACTCTTCATGGATGGAGCTTCAGATGTTAAAGGAACTAGACAAAGCACACTACTAAAATCGCCACAGGGGGACATTATACCCCATCCCATTGCATGTGAATTCCAAACCACTAATAATGAGGCAGAGCATGAGGCCTTGATAGCAGGTTTGCAATTAGCTAACAATATGAGGATCAGGTATCTTGAGGTACACGTGGATTCTTTGTTAATTACAAACCACTTTAATGGATCCTATGCTGTTAAAGGTGAAAAGCTAACTAAATATTTGGAGATAGTCAAAAGTTTGGCACTCTCTTTTGTTTCCTTTAGTTTGTCACAGGTACCAAGGGAAGAAAATACAGAGGCTGATGCATTGGCTAACTTAGGATCATCCTTGAAGATCCCGGAGGATATCAAGATTCCTATTATCCATATCCTGACCCCGGCTATCGAGGATCACGAGGCTATGGAGATAGGAAATGATTCTGCAATTATCCCTTGTGAGGATACTCAATCCCATTCAGGATCAGGATCATGGATCTCACCAATTATGAAATACTTACAACATGGAGAGATTCCTACAGGAGAAAACCCTAGGGCTTTCAAATCTAAGGTATCTCAATTCACAATTATGAATAATATGTTGTATAGACGATCTCTTGCAGGACCATACTTGAGATGCATTGAGGATCCTGAAGTTCAAGAAGTTTTAAAAGACTTCCATGAAGGAGATTGTGGAAACCACACTGGGGGCAGGGCATTATTCTCAAGGATCCTGAGGACAGGATACTACTGGCCAACCATGAAGAAAGATGCTGTGGAGTATGCCAGAAGGTGTGATCCTTGCCAGAGACACAACAATATCCTTCATCAACCAGCTGAATTATTGCATCTTATATCCTCCTCTTGGCCATTTATGAGATGGGGTATGGATATAGTTGGTAAGCTCCCTAAGGCACCTGGTGGAAAAGTATTCATGCTTGCTATGACTGATTACTTCTCCAAGTGGATAGAGGCTGAAGCTTTTGTCCAAGTCAGAGAAAAGGAAGTTATATCCTTCATTAAAAGAAATATTATAACTAGATTTGGAATTCCCTCTGAGATTATATGTGATAATGGTTCCCAATTTATTGGGGGCAGAACCACTAACTTTTGTGACAGCCGGGGGATTAAGATGATAACATCAACACCAGTCCACCCACAAGCTAATGGCCAAGCAGAATCATCTAACAAGATCATCATCAACAATTTGAAGAAGAAGCTTGGATCCAAGAAAGGGAAATGGGCAGAAGAACTACCCTATGTGCTTTGGGCTGATAGGACAACCCCTAAAAATGCTACTGGTCAAACACCATTCTCTTTGGTATTTGGGGCAGAATCAGTGATCCCAACAGAAATGGTGGTTCCAACTGCAAGAACAAGTACCCGTGATCCTGAGGAGAATGATGAGAACTTGGCTCAAGACCTGGATACTATTGAAGAAATCAGGGATATGGCTAGGATAAGGATGGCCAGTTATCAGCAAAGAATGGCTGGTGCTTACAACAAAAATGTCAGGATCAGGAGGTTTCAAATTGGAGACATGGTATTAAGGAAAGCATTTCAGAATACCACCAATCATGCTGATGGAAAATTAGCATTAAAATGGAAGGTCCCTACTTAATTGAAGCTGAAGCAGGAAAGGGGGCATATAGTTTGTTAATAATGGATGGTGATCTCCTACTAAGAGCTTGGAATGTTGTTCATCTCAAAAAATACTTTAAGTAAGAAGGATCAGGGATCCTCAGCGATACCGGTATTCTGATTAAGGATCCAGGATCCTCAAAGGATATATGATTCTACATTTGGTAACACATTACTTTCATTTTCATTCATTTTATACTTATTACTTATCATAAGTTAAAGATGTTAATCAGTTAACATCTATTTTCACAAAGTTTAAGCTTTTGCAGAGTTGTTATCATTTTACAGAAGATCAAAGTGGTTGGCCAACCCTCCAAAGTTTATGGGCTTGTCCCCAGTTTGGGCCTGTCCCCAGTTCCGCCTGTAGCGCATGATGATCCTGGTATAGTTCAAGGCAGTGGGACCAGTACTCGTTTTAGGGGCTGATAATTCCATTGTACTGGCTATGCCTAGGATCCTACGTATAATGGTAGACGTACCATACATCCGTTCCTAAGGTTTCTAACGTTTTCACGTTAGCTAAGGTTTCTAACGTTTTCACGTTAGCTAAGGTTTCGGCATTTTCATGTCGCTCAAGTTTGGATAGTCGTCAGTGAGGGCCATACTCCAGTTTACACAAGTTATATGGGCTTGACCCCAGTTTACATCCGTTTATATGGGCTTGACCCCAGTTTACATCCGTTTATATGGGCTTGACCCCAGTTTACATCCGTTTATTTGGGCTTGTCCCCGGTTTATTTGGGCTTGTTCCCCGTTTGTTGGGCTTGACCCCAGTTACTAACTCTTATCTTATATTGGCTTAGTCCCAAGTTGTATCCTATTTCAGGTTTTTGGAGACAAACGACCAAGGATCCTTGATCCTTACCTTTCATTAAGGTTTGTCTTATGGTTATCCTGTTTATAATGATAAAGGTTAGGATCCTAACTTGGATTCTCAGGTATGATCCTTAACTATTTTGATTTTATTCATTATTCATTTGAATAACCCTTATACTTTGACAACTGAACTTATGATCCTTAAAATATATTACTTTTCGGAACTTTTCAACTATAGGATATTTGATCCTGGATCATATCCTAAAATTCTTGAACTTAATTTGTTTAACTTTTCTTATTCAAACAAATGTATATCACAACAATTGAAAATTAAAAGGATATACAAGGATAACAACACGGGAAATAGCCAAAAAGCTAAAAGTTTTATTTATCAACAAAATGTTCAACCCCTTAAGGTTGTCAAAATTACCAACCCACGTTTCTACCAGCAAAACGTGGCCCGTCCACATGGGTTGGCAAAGGGTGTCCATTGCTTATGCGGTTATAGCAAGTGCAGGAAATTAAAGGCGGCAGGATCACAATAGCTTCATCCCCCAAACAGAGGATCCCTCTACCATTTGTAATCCTACCTATTGTCCAAAGGATCCTTGATCCTTAAACCTAAAACTATTGTTCAAAGTACAGACCGACCATCATTGTTTAAAACGTCACAACCACGAAAAACCACTACCAAGTTAAAAAAAAAAAAAAAGGGCTCTGGTTATGTCTAGAAGTGTCCATCATCGCCCAATCATGCAGCCTACACCTTTGCTGCATCACCATCTCCAGCTCCACTAGCTTCACCACCATGATCCTTTCCACTGCCTCCAGCCTCGATCGTCAGAATCTCCTCAACGCTCCCAACATAGTCTTCAATCTCAGCAAATTTCTGCAAAGAAGATAGAGCACAGTTCAAGATCAGGTGATCCTCAAATAAGCAGGATACCTAGGCGGAATCAGTGATCCTCACGTCATTGAAGTACTCCAGGAATTGATGGCGGATCAGTGGCAGGCCTTGTAGATCCTCAACTTCAGAGTTTTTCCTCTTTTTGCCACCTCTTCCCTTAGTGGGTGCCTTGGGGATCGAGACACTAGGGCTTGCAATGGCCTTCTTCTTGGTGGATCGTACGTTGTCAAGATCAGTCACACTGAACTTGGAGGCAGACTTTGAGGATTTACCAGCACCTGCACATCCAAAACAGATAAGTATCCTTATCCTATTTCTATTTAACTATTTACTTAAATTTTTAACTATACAAAAAACAGGATACTTACTTGACATCGTGACAGAACCTGAGGATACTTCTTGTGAGTCTTGGGTGTTTGTCGTGAACGACCTTATTGCAGGATCAAGCCTTCTGAGAGCAGCAAGCCTTTCCTCGGTGGCAGGTGATGCAGGTCTTACCAGTAACGACAGGCAGTGTCGCGACTAGTTACCAGCAGCAACGGCTAGTCCGCTTCTGATGGAAATATGACAGCTGTGAATCCTTATCACAACTGCCATATTGGGGGCAATTGTTAGGGCATGAATTTTATGCTAAGGATCATCTATCCTGAGACTAGGCATGGATCACGGATGCTTAATGGCTGATGCAGAGAGTCTGAGGATCCAGAGTCTGAGGATCCAGGATCCTTAACAGAACTTACAATTTGCACGTTTTTAATGTGTAAATGCAGGTGATGGACGTAGTGGACCACTTCTTTGCTGGAATCTCGTGGAATATGCTTTTAGGCACGTGCATATTGAAGAAATAACCGTTGGTGGTGGTCATGGGTGACTTCCACCTTTTTCGGGAAGTTAGTTACTTGATTTTTTCTTGTCTTTTAAGGGGAAAATGAGCTCAATTAAGGCACAACTCGTACACACCACACAAACAACACACAAAACACGAATTCTCTGCAAACACTTAGCAAAAAACACACACTTACACTAGAAATTCATTGTATTGAGCTTGTTTTCTTCCGAAGTTGTACAAGGATCACTGCTGTTTTTGCAATATAGTTGGTGATCGGTAGTTTCCATCACCCGAGGTTTTTTATGTCGGAGATCTTATAAAGATCAAGGGTTTTTTCCTCGTATAAATCTCGGTGTTCATCGTTGATTTCATATATTTGTCGTTCATACAATTAACCAAGCATCATTCCTCACAAAATCAGATTTGGTTGCATTATCCTTGTGTGATTTTTGACCAAAACAATTAGGTACAGCTGGAACGAACGGTTGCAATTGCTAACGGGGTGTAGTTTGATAAACTTTACGTTTTAAATTACTTATTAATTAAACTTGTTTTTTTAAATACTTGTTGGGAGTGTTATCTTTATTTCCGCTGCAACTTAAACTGTGTTTTGACAATTAAAACTTAATCGTTAATCACGTTGTTAGTGATGTTTTTATGATTTTAAATATTTGGTTCAACATGATTAGTAGCTATATCCTGGTCAGTCACGTGCCTTACGGTAAAACTTCGCATGCGAAATTTGAGCGTGTGACATGCCAACTGATATCACCGTCACTTTGCTTCTTTTTTTTTTATTAGAACACATCATTCAAGATTTGATATATTATTAATGATAATATCATATTTTAGCTCGTTTTAACTTCTGAAAATAAAAGCTTGCCAACTGATATCACTATATCTCCTTATTTTTTTATATTAAAACCTTTTTATTGAGAAACGTGATTAAGGATAAAACAAACAGCGGTAAATTAACTTAGAATGATTATTTATATAATTAACTTAAAGTAAAAGTTATGTTAGATGATAACATTTGAACGTATGAAAGTAAAAGAATGAAATGAATAATGAGAATTGAGTTGACAGAAATTATGAATTAACAATTTTCACATTATCATATGCTTAGCTTTTAAGGGAACATGAATATCACATGATCTATATCTTATTATATGGACTAGAAGTTAGAATTGGTGGGAGACAGGCACAAAGTAGTTCCTCGTTTTTTCCATATCTCCGTTTTTTTTTCTTAGAATATAATAATTATATATCTTTATATTTTATTAAAAAAAGGAAAGTATCTTTAGTAATATCAAATTCTTGATTTGTGGCTGCTTTCTCTTAATTTTTTTACAAGACCCGCGAAAAGTCATTGGAAGAATGGTAGCTAACATAATTTATATTATCCTTGATGATTTTATACACGATGAACAAATCTATCCCAAAGCCTTTTTAACCCTATTGTTGTGCTTTTGCTTTCACCAAAAGAAGCCCAATCAAAAATCAGAAACTTGGTGAACAAATAGTTATCCTTTTTATTATATAATCAATACATAGTTAATGGAGAGAAAAATATAAAGAAAAAATTCTTATATGATTAGGAAAGAGATCAAATGCAGTCCGAGTGGCTCTATTGTGCCACTTCAGCATCACCTTACCAATAGCGTCTCTTCTTCCTCTTAATTTAGAAGAAATGGGATGAAATCCCTTATATTTCAATACCCCCCCCCCCCCCCCCACACACACACACACGTGGCTCGTTATTGCCCGCCATTAGAGCCACAACCATTGAATAGCGCTCATGGTATGGTTGAGGGGCGCTATTGATGAAAAAGTTGCCAAGGTGGATGGGCAATGGTGCCCCATACCACCCGGCCTAATTATAATTTATGCCAATGTCGTAAAACAAAGTCTACAAGGCCGAGTACTCACCAAGTAATCGTTAAAAGGTAGGTTGCCGAGATGATTATCTTTAACTTCGCCTAGTTACCTAGTTAAAAGAAATGAATGCAAGTGTATAATACCTTCTTATGTTGATGTATCTTGTTCAAATGTTAAAAAGTCAAACTTATGTACATGTTGGTAAAGAAATATCAAGGATGATTCTGCGAATATACCCATCAAATTATCATTAGGTCATACTTGACAAACATCATTTGAGATATTCGCGGAAAATTATCTCTAATGGATTTAACAAACATCAATTACACCCAGTGTTTTAAAAACGGTAAGTACCGGTCGGTTATACCGGTATTACCATTTCCAGATGTAAATCCGGTACGGAACACCCTGGTAATATATGTGAAACGGCATAAGGTTTGTACCGGCGGTAAAATCCGGTATACCGGTTTGAAAAGTAATACCGGTACCTGCCCAAGGTTATTTTAGTTTGGATTGTTACTTATTTTTATTATATGTGTTACTTGTCTTACGTAATTTTTATATATTATAATTATTCGTAACTAATACTTATTTAATATTGTATGAAACGAAAATAGTTATCCTCTAGTTGATGAGGATAGCGATAATAGTGAATTTCATCTTTTATGCCATCATGAACTTGATGTATTCAACACTCAAATGGCTTAAACATATTGTACACTTTCATTTAAAGAGCTTGTTAGAAAATTGAATGATTTTCAATTATCTTTTGGATTATTCGTTTATTATGGATTAGCTTTTGGATTATCTTTTAATATGTAATTATGCATTTTTGGATTAACTTTTGAGTTGATGTTGTAATTTATGAAAATATAGAGTTAACTAGTCAACCCGGTTGAACCGCTCGGTACAACCTGTTTCAACCAACTGAACCATTTTTAAGCCTAATCTGGTTTAATTTAAAAACCGGTTTTTAAAACATTGATTACACCATTCTTAATCATGTGCTGAGAAGAAAAAATAGATATATATGTTGGGTTATTGGATTTTAATAATCCTAAGTTTCACATGTTGGCCGATAATAATCCCAACTTTAAAATTTCCCTCCAATAATCCCAACTTGTAAAAGTTTGGCCGCCATTGATCCTTTTCTAACATAGGTGCACTTAAATCAATTAAGGAGTCTCTATGTGTAATTGAATCTATTGAGGATACCAAATTCTTATATGTTTGAAAAGGATCAATGGTCGCCAAACTTTTACAAGTTGGGATTATTGGAGGGAAATTTTAAAATTGGGATTATTATCAGCCAACAGGTGAAACTTAGGATTATTAAAATCCAATAGGGTGTACCTATTTGCACACCCATTTGCCTATTGGCACACCAAAAAGGTGTTTTTTGTCCTATATGCACACCCTGCAGTGTCGAGCTGTGGCCAAAGCGCAGCGTTTTAGTCCGGTTAACCAGAAAAAGACTGACGGGTCTGTTGACCGGACTAAAACGCCGAGCTTTGGCCGCGTTTTGGTCCTGTCAACCAGACACTGGTTGACAGGACCAAAACGCGACCAAGGCTCGGCGTTTTGGTCCGGTCAACAGACCCGTTAGACACCCGTCAGTCTTTGTCTGGTTGACCGGACCAAAACGCCGCGCTTTAGACACAGCTCGACACTGTAGGGTATATATATAGGACAAAAAACACATTTTTAGGTTGGCTATCTACACACTTGGTGTGTAGATAGTTTGAGCCATCCAATAACCCATATATGTTTGTTACATCTCCTTTAACATGTATTTTTCTAACTTTTTAATGCACGTGCCACAAGGCCGTCTCCGAGAATGATAAAAAAAAATTTGGGCTCCAGGCGAAACAAAAAAATTGGTATAATATAAACTCATCAAATATATATCAAGAAACCATAATACGACATGCTAATCATGGAGTTTGAACTCATGACCTCAATATTATAACCCAAAACATTAACTAATTAATAATATAATCATCTTGTTAACAAGATCGAAGAGTCAATTAATTAAGTAAAATGATAGTTCAAAACAGTTTAGGAAATAAAAAATGCATGTGATTAACTGAAAATTGTTTAGGAAATAAAAATGTAAAGGAAGGGTTTAGAATTCATAACCTTGGTTTTCAAACTTGAGTATCTTAACCATTGAACTAACTTCATTTTTTGTTACTGAAGTCATTTATTAAACATTTAAGATAACAGTGTTCATTTAAAAATTTTGACCCTAAATTTTTGTTGGGCCCTATAAACCTTTTGGGCTTTGGCGTCTGCCCGGGCTGCCCAGCCCACAAAGCCGGGCCTGACCGCTGACGTGCCATATTACCTTTATAGAATCATACTCGGTTTTCGTTAATTGTATCGAGATTCGAGACCACATGTTGTAGGATGTGCTTAATCGTCAACATTAACACTATTTATTCTTTTGATATAGTGTAGTGAGTTCAACTTGCGTTGATAAAATTGTTTTTATTAAGGGTATTGGATTTTAATAATCCTAAGTTTCACCTGTTAGCCGATAATAATTCCAACTTTAAAAATTCCCTACAATAATCCCAATTTGTAAAAGTTTGGCCGCCATTGATTCTTTTCCAACCTAGATGCACTTAAATCAATTAAGGAGTCTCTAGGTGTAATTGAATCTATTGAGAAGACCAAATTCTTATATGTTTGAAAAGGATCAATGGCGGCCAAACTTTTACAAGTTGAGATTATTTGAGAGAATTTTTTAAGTTGGGATTATTATCGACCAACATGTGAAACTTAGGAATATTAAAATCCAATAAGCCTCTTTTTATTATTGGTTGATTGTCGATGTCCATGAAATTGTGGTTTCACATGTGTAAGCATAGCAATGTTTGTGACCACATAGATTTGATAAATATCTAGCATATACTATTTCTTTTTCATAACATAATAATTTCATGTTTCATGTAGATACAGGGGCGGAAATCCCCCCGATTTGGAAAAAAATAATGGAAATCTCATATGATCTGGAAAAAATTAGTGAGAATCTACCAAAAGGAACCCGGTGAAAAATGTTCTTGAATCCGCCACTGTGTAGATAGACTATTCGGTGGGAGATATAAAGAGAGGGATAATCCCCTCGTGACTTGTCCACCACCTCGTCCCCCTATTTGATGGGTGATGGGCGTTGCCCAAAGCCAAAGACAAGATTCCGTCATGCGTTGCCCTTTTCCACCACTCTCAGACCACACGGTATGTGGGAGTGTGGGAGAGGAGGGCAAGCCCCTTCAAGCCACTCCACCATAAACGTCATGAGCGTGTTGCCCCTTCGACGCCCTTCCCCATGGAAATCTTAATGGGTATTTGACTCCTTTTCCACCTTGACTTTTATCATCTAGTCTTTCACCACCCCACCATAAACGCCATGAACATCGTTTTCTGTTAAAACCTTTATCTATATTATATCACCAGTATTAATCCTATGCGTTGCAGCGGTTGTCATAAAACTGTGTTAAGTAGTAGCAATACTATACCATTGTCAGCGGCCATGAACACTGGAAAAACTCGTAAAAACAAAATAAATAAAAACGGGAAAAAATAACGCCGAGTGAAAAGCAGACGTAAAATCTTTGAATCACGCACGCTCGTTGCTGAGAAATTAAACCGAAACGTAAAACATAGAAAAAAATAACTAAGTCCGTCTAGGACTCGCGTGTTAGACGAACTTGTCAAACGCAGAAAAATAGATGTGACGCGACGGGCCAGTCAAACGGGGAAAAAATATATGAAAAAATGTTGAACCTCACACGCACGTTGCGGTGCATTAACTCACAAAATTTATAACGAAACGAAAAACTTGGGAAAGATGAAGTATGGTGGACCAAAATTGAAAATAAAAAAGAGTTGGGATTAAATTGCATAAGATGAAAAACTTTGGTTAAAAGTAAAAAAAACAAAGGGTCTAAATTGCAAAATTGAAGTTATTTATTAGTTTTAGATAAATATAAGGATAAAAATAAGTGATATCTATATATTGGCTATTTAATTAATATTAATATTAAAAAAAATAGTAAACAAATATAAATAAACTTTATGAGGTTGAAGGAGAGAATGTCATGTGTAATTATTTGGAGTCTTTTATTATAAGTTAGATAGTCAGGAACAATATTTTAAATACCTAAAAATTAAGGTAGTGTTTGGTATGCAGGAATGAGGGGTGGAATAGAATGAATGATTAGGAGGGAACGAAGAAAATGGTGTTTGGTTTGTCAATGGAATGGAATCACCCATTCCAAAAGACATTCCATTCCCTCAAAATCATTCCTTCCACCCCCCATGTTTTTTTTTTCCACTCCATCCCATTTTGCACCATTCATCAACAACACCACAACCCACCACATTCGCCACAACCCACCACCACCACCACCCACCACCACCAACCGCCGCCACCGCCACCACTAACCGCCACCTCTGCTGCCACCCGCCACCACCACACGTCGTCACCGCCGCGCCGCCTCCACCACCACCCATCGCCGCCGCCAACACCCACCACCGCCACCTATAACCACATACAATCACTACCAACGACCACCACCACCACTCACCGCTGATTTTATTACTCCGTCGTTCTTGCCTACCGAACAATACACAATTAATTCATTCCATTCACACATGGTAACCAAACAAGTCATGGAATAGTAATGATCCATTGCATTCCCTAGTCCATTCCATTCCCTCGTCCATTTCATTCCTTCGTCTATTCCATTACCTCATACCAAACAGACAAGAGTTTTTTGAATTTAATGCATAAGGTAGAATATAACCCTAAAATAGGAGTAAATTAGTTTTTCAAGCACGGATTAGACTTAAATCTTTTATCTGTATTACACTTAACCGAATTATTTTTAATTAATAGTTACACTTTTGATCTATTATATTTTAAATCAACCACTCTCACGATTTTTAAACAGACACAACTTTTTTCATACTTTAATATTCTTTTAAATAAATTACACCGTAAAAATGGAGATTTTATTATCTTTAATTTAAGTATCATATTGCTATAGTTTTTTTAAATTAAAAAAACTTCATATGTTAAGTGATTAACAATGTTTAAGGTGAACAATAATCGAATCGTTAGCCGGAACCGAAAGTAGACGAAACCGAACCGAAATCAACCGATAACTGAATTAACCAAAAACCAAATTAACAAAAATGGTTTATCGATTTTTCTTGTAACCTTGAAAACCGAAATTAACCGAATCGAACCATATATTTCTAACTTTTATACATTCATTACATGTATTAATGTTATGTATTTTCATCTCATGTGTTTATACATCCATTTCATGTATTTATACCTCCAACTCATGTATTTTTAAGAAAAAAGTTTGGTTTGGTTATTAACCGAACCAAAAACCAACAATTTAACCAAATAAACCGAAAACCAATTGGTTAATAAAATTTATTATCGATGGCTTAGGTTTCAATCTCAATTAAGGCTAATAACTAAACCGAACCATGCACACCCTTAATAATGTTTGTGTTTTCCGCCACATCAAGCGACACCCTTTTAGTTTATAATAAAGTACTTTCCTCAAAACATGGTATGATAGAAAAGTTGGCAACTGTTCGCTTTATGCCAAAAAAAAATTGAAGCGATTTCGTGTTTGATTATATATCGTCGATCGCTTTTTTTTATACTAAATCCCTCTAATCTCTATTAAAGATTTTCATATCCTACAAATAATATTTATTTGTGAATACTCATAAAATTTTTAAAGAATTTGAAAATTAAATAACAAAGTTAAAACATTTATATTACAATTTTGACAATACTTCATAAAATAAGACCATGTGTAGTCGTCTGGGAATGTGGCGTTGTTTTGCCCAAAAACGCCGGAGAACGCCCCGGCAGCCGCCCCCGTGGGCGTTTTGTTTGCAAAAAATGGTTGAAGCGTGCTTTATTCCATGCCGGAGAGCAAAAGGGTTTGCCCAATCACATGTAGTGTTCTTTTGTTTGTCCAATAGCATTTTCTTGTTGGTTTTTTTTTATTTAATTATTTACACCCCTTTTAACATAATGCCCAACATCTCCACTACATCCATTTTAGAAAACGTCTGTAATGCCCCATTACTGACTGGACTGCCACATAGAGCAAAACACCCAAGGGTAGGGGCATTACCACTACACAGGGTCTAATGCTAGATCGATTTGTCACAAAAAGCATTGGTCGTAACACCCACCTTTCCACACGTTAATAAAGTCAAGCTTCCCATTTACCCACAATGGAGAATCAACCCCACTAGAAAGCTAGCCATGGCCCATGGGTCATAAGTTGACTTATGTGCTAGGGATTGGGTACGAGATTCAATAAGGGCCTCACATATTTGATACCATGACCGGTATATGATATTCGGTTGTTACATCCACTCGATTACCCACGTTTAATAATCGCAATTGTGCCCATTTCGGTTTAAAGTAGTTCAAACTACCACATACTTTTTTTCACAACTTTCAATTGAGTGGAAAACCCAACACGACTGGCAAATAAGCCGATGTCATGAGCTAGGAATCTAATGTGGTGATGGACGGTTCATTTTGTATAGTTAATTATAAGTTCACAACGTCTTTGTGTACTTCATGATAATTTTGAGTTCATTAGTTTTAATCGTCGACATACAACATGTTAATAATTCTTCATGATGATAATGGGTAGTCGTTAAGCGTGGATAGCCTCAGTGTTATCAAATGATGTTATTCTTAGCAAGTTTCTCGTATCTAATCTAACAATCTGAAATAGAACCGTGCCTCGAGCTAATTATATAAGATCTTTAGTTGAATTGAAAGTGAAGCTACATAAAGAGTTATGCAATAACACCAATTTATAATCAAAGAAAGAATATTTGGTTTTTCTAGGATATGACATATCTCTTCTGTGTATACACACATGGTATAAATAAAATGCTAAAAAAAACAAATTTTATATTGTCTACAAAATTATGTTAAAATGCTAAAAAAAAAAACAAATTTTATATTGTCTACAAAATTATGTTTTATCATTTATATCGTTACATACATTATGGGGTAGGGCGCTCCACTAGTGATGAAGTTCCATCACTCACAACATCCAATCAAGTTTCGCCACATCATCGAGCTTTATTCCATCACTAGCGATGGATTTTAATGGAAATGTCCATCACTCACCACCAGTGGCGAAGCTTGAAGTTTTCGTCGGGGGGGGGGGGGGGTTGAAAACGTATATACCCAAAAATTTCTATAGATACGGGGGGTCGAAAGCGTATAAACCCAAAATTTTCTATACGAAAACTACATGTACAACACTACTGAGCGAAAAGTTAGGGGGGTCGGGCGCCCCTCCCGGCCCCTTAAATGCTACGCCCCTGCTCACCACACACTCATCTCCATCATCAAAATCATTCACAAAATAACAGAACAACGGAATTGCAGTCAAATCATTCACGCGTGAAGACGACAACGCGTCAACTCTACCACGCATGAGGCAAGGTAGTGGCGGCGGTATTTCACTGCCCATAACTCGTGGAGTTTTGGCCATCACGTGGTGCCCCAAGTGCTCTTTATAGTACAAGTCTTTAATCATTAATCATATATATAAAACAACTACTAGTTATAACCCAATGCAAAAACTAGTAACCTTTCATGTAGTGGTGCACAAAAAACCCGAGCCCGGACACAGAAAAAAAACCCGGAACCGGGTATTATAAAAACCGGGTTTTCTATACCCGAACCCGACCCTACCCATAGGGTAGGGACCGGGTATTCATATTTGATCTAAAACCCGAACCCGGAACCGGGTTTTTTTATACCTGGTTTATACCCGAAACCCGGTTTTTATAAATACCCGGAACCGGTTTTTATAAATACCCGGAACCGGGTTTTATAAATACCCGGAACTGGGTTTTTTTATACCCGGTTATATAGCTACCCTCAAGTTTACGTGCTTATTTTTATGTATGTTTCGGCATAAATTCAAGTTTGTTTACGTTTTGACGCTTTTTTTAAATGGATCGTGCCAAATATAATACGTTATTGTGCTTATTTTTATTAATGTTTTTAGTGGGTCTACCGTCTGCATTTGATCGATAAGCAACTACAAAAAAAATAAGTATCGAATTTAGATTTAGAAATGTCATTAAAATTTCAATAGGCACCATCCACTAAAACATATAAAGAAGCACTAATACCCGATCGGGTTTTTTTAATACCCGGTGCGGGTTTTTTCCCAACCCGATGCATACCAGAACCCTACCCGATGAATACCCGAACCGGACCCGAACCCGGAAATAGGGTATTATAATATCCGGGTTTTATAAAACCCGACCCGAACCCTACCCGAACCCGGGTATATAGGGTATACATTTTTGGTAGAAAACCTGGACCCGGACCCGACCCGGTTTTTTAAAAAACCCGATTTTGTAAAACCTGATCCTACCCAAACCCGGTTCCATACCCGGAACCGGTTTTTAAAAAAAAA